>CAUYRT010082639.1:0-31456 GCA_963574885.1 Lepilemur ruficaudatus | reverse complement strand
CTGAGATGATGTTTTTTACAGGGCAACAACAATTTCTTATTTTTTATTGTATTCTTAACATCTAGCATTGTATTTAGCACACAGTAGATTCCCAGTAAGTATTTGAATGAATGAATGGGAGACCAGAGACTAAGAATGTCTCACAGGCTGTATGAAGGTGAGGAGTAAGAATCTTGAGTAAAATCAAGGCATGAGTTTTGGGGCAAAGATTGTGTTGATAGCTTCCAATTTAAGAGAGGAGTCTGTGGGCATAAGGGCTAGCAGTGTAACTGTTGACGCAGGCCTAAATTGGTTCTGCGTAGGTTTCCATTTGGGGAAGGACAGACGCTTAATAGTGAGTGAGATTACGTTCTGAGATTGATGTAAGTGGTTATTATTGGGAATGGTCTTAAAGGGATAATCTGGGTTTCATATTTACTTAGGGTTCAGAGGTATGCTGAATTTTGGGAATCAGTCTTGAAATACAGTTTTGGAGGGTTCACAGAGTTGGAGTATAAGGGAAATGGTCCTAGGACAACTGTGTAGAAGCTTGTCTACTGTAAAGCAGGCCTGGAGTGGTTAAGCCAGTGCATGAGGATTATAGAGTAAATGAGAAACTGATTTTTAAGTCTCCATCTTTCTGCCAGTGGCTAGGACTGGTCCTAGAGTCTGGGGTGTGTGGGCCCAAAGAGAAGGGCTAAGTGAGTCCAGCTGAAACGGTTGGAGATGTCCTGTGTGAGCAAACCCAGGAGGACATTACAGTGAGCTTGGCTAATTCTTTCTATTTTTGTTCACTCCTGATATCTATTAATATATCAAAATTTTCACATTAGTCCATGTGTCAACAATAAATGCTTAGTTAAGCACCGTATAAGGCCTTGGGATTAAAATGGTGAACAAGACACAAGTTCCTCGTGGAGCTTAGCTAGTGAGGTAGATGTATAACAACCAAGTAATTCCAGATGTGGTTAATCGTACTAAAGGGGCAGTGTACAGTGCCTTGTGAGAATATAATAGTGGTGATTTAATTTATTCTGGGGAATCAGGAAAGGTTTACATTGGACATGCCATTTAAGCTGAGATCTAAGAAATGAGTTTGCTAAAAAAGCAGGGTGGACAATATACAGAGGCATCAGCATAAGCAAAAACCCTGCGTTGGGATAAAATGAGATGTGGTTGAAGGTAGTGTGGTCAGGTGAGAAAGTTTATACAAGATAATCCTGAAGAGATATAGTTGGGGGTTTATCTTGGAAGCTATGTGAACACACATTAAGGATTTTAGACTTTGTTTAAAAGTTATAAGAAGTGATTGGAGAGTATTAACATCATCCTGTTTGTGTTTTAAAACAATTACTCTGTCTGCACTGTGGAAAGTAGATGGAATAAGGGCAAAAGTGGAAATGGAGTATTTGTCTGGTTAGGAGGCTGTTGCCATGGTGCAAGTATGAGATGATGCTGGCCTAGATCAGCGTGGGGGTAGAGAAGAAGTGAAGTGGATAGCCTAGAAGGGTGTATAGGAATAGAATAAGCAATATTTTGGCCAATTGATTAGCTGTAGCCAGAGAGAAAAAGTAGTTAAAAATGACTTCCAAGCTTTGTACGTAGCATCTTGCTTTATGATGGTGATTTTTTTTCTGAGAAACGTTTTGGGTAGTGTAGGCCATTTGTACTCAAGCACTGTCCAAGATGGGCAATTGGATAGATGGACCTGATATGGAGATGGAAATCTGGAGTCATGGCAGACATCTGAGTGGATGCAATTATCTAGGCCAGTGGTTTCCAAAATGAGGTCCCTGGACCAGCAACTTCAGCCTCACCTGGGAATTTACACATGGACATTCTTAGGTCACAACCCAGACTTACTTTATTGTGGGACCCAACAATCTGTTAATAAGCCTTCCATGTGATTCTGATGTATGTTGAAGCTTGAAAACCCCTGGCCAAGGCGGTGAAAGGTAGAATGAGGAACAAAAGAAGGTCTAGAGCATGAGTATATTTGTGTTATTTTACTCCAAAAGCAGACTTAATTTGATGTGAATTTTATTAATATGCCATTCTACTTTTGGCCATTCTGTCAGCTGGGCATGTGAATGGAGAATGTAACAGTCATAGCAGGAGTTATGTGGTTCTGAGACTGTTCATTAAGATTTTAAAAATTGTTCATGTGAGGTAGAGGCTCTTTTTACAGATGCCATTTTAGTATATATAAGCAAAATCGAATTGTTATATCTTTTAGAGGACTGAGGAAAAAATGCTACAAGGAAGAAAATAAGCACATAAATACTTGTATTTTTCATTAGATGGAGGCCTTTTCAGGTCAACTTACAGTCCATAAATTATTGAAATATAGGTATCGTGTAGAAAGTTACTCCGATTAAACTCTTTACCTTGTAAACTACTTTCCAAAGAGTAGGATGCTATTTTGTGAGCCTGTTAAAGTTGCTTTTGACAGCTAATTTGCTCACATAATAGCATAAGGTTTCTTCTCTTATGCATCACATTTTTTAAAGGAGAATTCTTGTCCTTTATAATGAACTCTGATAAATATATGAGATAATTGATGGACTGCATCTACATAAAAAGAATTCAAGTTTCTAAATACAATATTCATGACAAATGGAATGTATTTAGACTCTTCGGCCTTGGGATTGCATTCTGTCACTATGCTCAAGAATAATACTGAATGTTATGAAAAAATGAAAAGCAGGTCAGTAGAAGAGGTTTCTTTAAGGTGGTACTGAAGTTTATTTATCATAATGGGAGGCAGGTAATGATAACTTTCAAGTAATGGAGTCTATGCTATAGCACATTCACTTGACACAGTTTCTCTGAATGAAATAGGATTTTTTTTTCCAATAGAAGGTAAATTATTTTCTTCCTGCCCCATTTAATTAGGGCAGCTACATTGTAGGCTTTAGTAAAAGCAAATGGGTAATTTTCAAATCATTGGGGAAGATACATACATGTATGCATAAAGATGATCCAATAGGAATTAGGGATCACACAGGTAAGTACTGTACAATCACTGTTACCAAAGAATGATGCCTGAGCCGAATCTTGAAAGACAGAAAGAGTTAGCCAGTATGGAGAGAGGTATTCTTGAATCAGAACACGATTTGTGCTTCCCCTGAGAACAGATGCAGGTAGCCAAGGATGGTGCAGCTTCAGGTAAATTTCTAAGTGGATTTTGACTATATGCTTCAGGAAAGAATTTTTATGTGGTGAGTTTGTATTCCTCAGTCTTCTTTCAGGTGGGATGGTGGGGCTTGGCTGAACTTAAACATGTAATTCCATCTTTGGGTAATATAATTCCATAATTTGTTACTTCTTCTTTCGTAATGTGAACATTGGCTATTTTTTTAAAAAAAGCTGTAATACATACTACCATCAACATACTACCATGATGTTAAAATTTGTGTTTAACATCATATACATAGACAGGAAAATACTATATTCATAGTATAATGCAATAATTATTTAATAGTTCTTTCAAATGAATATCTTTTTATTTTTAAACTATAAGATGAAATAAGTGGCATTCTCCCTGGAGAGGACATAGTATATGGTGAACATACAGTATTTGTATGTTTTATTTTCTACTTCATTTTACAGTTATTTGCATACTTCTGTGTATTTCAGGATGATACATAATTGATTTGGCTTGAAAATCCTACCATTGGTTCAGTTTTCCCCTGTGAATAATGTTTTTCCTGTATGGACTGTATTAATGCTTATGTATAGTTTTTTAGCATGATGAGACAGTTTAATAATATAAAAACTTGAAAAAGATTATTTGTTGGGATAAGGAAATAAATAAGATAAAAGTGTTTCTTAAGTGGGCTTTTGACAAAAATTTTACACTGAATCCTCCATTGTCTCCACAAAATCACATCTGTCTGGTAATGTAATCATGGCTGGGTGTGTAATCTTGGACACTGGCAGCTTACAGGTAGATGTAGCACAGTCAGAGCCTAGGGTTTTCTCTCCCTGTATGACCCCTTACTTTTGTGCCCTGTGTTGTCACTGGGCCTTGCTTTACCTACTTTAGAAGAAACAAATAATGGGCAAGATTTGCAGATGCCTTCAAGTTACCAAGGACCAGTGAAAATAATAGCTTGTATAGAGATGTGAAGTTTCACTCATATCTCTACCCTAGGCCTGCATTTTTAATTTTGTTTTTGTTGAGAAAAACAACAAAAACATTTTTGTAACCAGCAAGTTTACCTTTTTGCCATTTTATTTTCCCGCTGCTGCCATCACAAAGCTAAAGCTTGTTACTGTAAACCTGCCTTTGGCAAAACCATGGAATAGGTGAAGTTTGTCTTAGACATCTGACACCTCCCTTTTCTAACTCGGCCAGCTCCCAAACACCTAATGCTCTTGAGTTCCTCCTGCCAGCAGGGCTTCACACGATGTTAGTGATCGGCTGCATCCTAGTATCCTACCCCTTTCAGGGATAACAGCTTTTTAAAATACAATGTCTGGGGGAGTAATATATAAGAAATGGGAACAAATCTCTAATGGTAGAATTTAAAACATCGCAGTTGTGGGGGTTTGATGAGTGAGAAAATTGGAAACAGATATCTCCATCTAATTCTGAAGTAAATGTGTAAGTGACTACTTCCTCTGTTCTTTTTGTAAAGCTGAAGTTATTATTAATAATTAGTGCCAATTAAAAATCTCTTGAATTACGTACTTCAATAGATTACATACAGTCTTGAATGGGCCTGCATTTGCTTATTCTTCTTTGAAGAAGATACTCTGTAATGATAAAAAGAATGAACTATTTTTATACAATGGCTTATGAACTTGTAGACATGAAGGAATGATCATTGTTCAGCATTTCAATGTGTGACCTATCTTGGAATCATTTTAATTAAACCAGCTAACACCTTTGTGAATGATAAGTAATATTATCCCTGGAGAATAGTATATAGAAAAAAATGAAATACAATTCGAAAGCTTGGGAGAAGGAAAAAAAAATGTTGCCCTCATCAAGTCTGTTAAAGATTGGGTTAAAGAGATAGCTCAAGGTTAAGAATGTCTTGCCCAGTAAATCAGTGAGAGAATTGGGAAAAGGACATCTGAGCTTGTGGCCTCTTAGGGCACGGAGTCACTGTTTCCTTTGAGGCTACGCTTATAATCACAGTAAGCGACCTTGGGAAATCAGTGCTCCTAGCAATGAAGCAGATGGCATGATTCTCCCGTCACCCTGCAGCCCATGAGCCATAATGCTGGCCAACTGTGATACAAATGTTAAATAATAACAAAGCAGGGTATGTTTAAATAATGGCATTGACTATATCTCAGAAATGTTATATTTCCAAAGGACTTTACAATTATTTTTTATTATCCATTCAAACTAACTAAAATTCCCTTAATCCAAAATTACTACATTTCTTTTCAATCCTTAAAAAAAGGTCCATCTGGTGGGACCATACATGTTCTGTTGGCAAATTTGTATTTAGAAGGAAGAAATATTATCAGCACCACAACTTTGTAAGGTCCTATAAAACTTTATAGGAATATAGCATGTTAGCACTAAATTTTGGACATGGGAAAGAAATGAATTTGTAATTGTGATCTTCAGACTAAACTCATTATCAAAGCCATCCAGAAAACATGATATCAAATCAGTTAAGGGTGGCCTTTGGGAAAACAAGCTTTCTGGATCATTGGAGGGGTAGGGCAGAGAGATTGATAAGGACTCCAGGCTCTGACTCTGCTTTCTCAGTCTGGGTGAGGCTGTGACCTTGCTCATATTGTGTTTGACTCAGGAAACAGGAGAGCTGCTGTTTGTAAACATTCCTTCAAACGGAAGCATGTCTATTGCAGCATAAGTTCTTTCTGGATAAGCAATTTTGACCACATGTATAAGAGGGCAGTGGCATGATAAGAATTTGGCCATTTCATGGATCTGGCAGGAAGACTCCGTAACCTTGGCTAATTAAATTGGGGACTTGGTCTAATCCTACAGTGGGCATATGTAAGTTCAGTTAAACCCCAATTTTACAGATGAAGGAAATTCACTTTTTGGGAGAAAAATGACTTGCCTAAACTGCCAGACGTCAGTGCCAGAGCAGGAGATAGAACCCAGGTCTCCGGACCCTGATTAATGCTTTTTTAATGATCATCTTAGCCTCATGACTCAGAAAATAAAACCCTGACCCTATGGTTTCTGTTAATGACACCATCAGATTTCAGTCATTTTTGCCTCTATTCATGTATTCATTTATTTGATGAATATTTACTAAGTACCTGCGGTTGTAGAGGATTCAGCATTCTCTATCCTCATGAACTTTACATTACAGTTGGGGAAGATGGACAATAAGTAAAATGTGTGTTAATATGTTGAAATATGTTTGAAGTATATTAGATGGTGGCAAATGCTATTTAAAAAATAAAGTCACAAAGAGGCATGGGTGTGTGTGTGTGTGAGTGGGCTGCAGCAATTTAAATAGGTGGGTCGAGGGAGGCCTCACTGACTGGATGTAATGGTTTTACTCAGTAAGGTAGACTCTACTCCTGCAATGCCTGCAAGGATCTATATTTCCCTGAATAAAAATAGAAACCACACTGTGCCTCGTCTTGACTACAGATGCATGTTTTCTCTTTCTCTCTTACATTTTTAGGGCTTCCATTATCCTTCCCTCAGCCTAATTTTCAAGAAATCAAACCTGGATCATCTCACTCAGCTACTCTGAAGTCTTCAGTGATTCCTGAGCAGACCTTTCTTGGGCCCTTGAACACGCAATGCCTCAGCCCTTCTTGGTCTTTTCTTGTTGTGTTTTACTTTAGGGAAGGTTCTTCTACCCAAGGTCTCTTCTACCCTAGCCACGTTTCACAGATCTCAAATAACGTCCCTTCCATAAAATTGTTTTCAGATCCCTTTTTCCCTCCCTCCCCACTTCAACCCTTGAGGATGAAAATTGGTCTCTAAATCATCTTTCCATTAGCACAGCTCTTGGCACATTATAACTGCTCTGTAAGGGTTTGTTGAATCAAATTGCATGATACTTATCAGATTCCACTGGGACTCAGAGATCTCAACAAAAAATTGAAATTTCAATTTGAGTTCAACATACTATTCATGAAATGCAACCAAGGCATAGGGAAAAAAAAGTATTTAATAGAATACATTTCACACAGAAAGTATCTTTCAATAATATAGCCTATTCAGTGTTCAGGGACAGTTGGAGAGAATGTACTCACGTGAATTTATGTGGGAAGCTGGCTGTCAGCTGAGCCATGTGGAAGTAAATCTGCCTTAAACTGTTTTTTTGCTAAAATAAGCA
The DNA here is from genome assembly GCA_963574885.1 of Lepilemur ruficaudatus. Classification (NCBI taxonomy): domain Eukaryota; kingdom Metazoa; phylum Chordata; class Mammalia; order Primates; family Lepilemuridae; genus Lepilemur; species Lepilemur ruficaudatus. The sequence continues at coordinate 24,182 of CAUYRT010082639.1, read as the reverse complement.
ACATTTTAGAAATGTTGTCTATCTCTTTAGTATTAACTTACCCATAGCTCTTTGAAGCTCAAGTTGATAATTGTTTCCAATGGTCTGTATACAAGCTTTCTTTAAACAATTAACCCTTCTGCTTATTTGTGTAAAAGACTCAGGTAACAAAGGATTAGGAGTTAATAGAGTCAATTGAGGATATCATTGTCCTCGCCTATTGGCTCCTGCCCTACGGCCTACTGTGTTGCACAGCTATTGGTAACAAAGACTCACCTCTGGGAGATCTAGCCCTTTCTCCACCCCAAGCCACATTTACTGAGATCTAGGAACTGCTTCTTCAGTAGTGAGCAGAGTCTGGAAATGGAAGGCTGCTTCCATCCCTAGTGTCCCTGCCATTGGGGTAGTGGGGCAGCCTCCCAGTTGGCGACAAATTGTCTTTGGATGTCAGCCTCACCATCTAATCTTCCCTGTAACTAGTCAGTCAGCTCTGGGTTTGTCTCAGTTTCTGGTTTGTGATCAATTAAAAGGTAGTGCTGGGGCCCAGCCCTAAATTTCCTAACTATAGATCAGATTCCTGTAGGACAGAAACCTAAAACAAATTCTGCTTGGAGGATTAGTTTCTACTGGGCAAGTTTTTCAGAGATGTATTTGCCAGTAGGATACATATAACACAAAACAAAACAAAATTCTCATCTACTGTTTCCAGCAGAAATGTCTGATTTGGAAATATCTTTTCTACCCTGAAGACTCTCCTGGGTAAGCTCATTGGCCCAAATCTGGATCCTTTCTCTTAGACGGGGGTGGCCTTTTAATCCAAGATAATTTTGGTGGTAAATGAGCCCAGTACTGTATTCAGGTGATGTTCATGATGTCATTTTGAGAAGAGACAGGTGAAAAACAGTGAATTGTATAATGTGAGACTTTTTCCCCAAGTTTTCTGTGTTGGTATGTTGATGTTTCACTTTATGTATTAAATGCCTTATTAGTTAGAAATGTAGTTGGGGATTTTTCTTTCATATTCTGAAGCTGGGTGTGGAGTGTTATAACTGGACTCACTGTGTCACCTGTGACACAGCACAGTCCTGCTGCAGGGCCGTGGTCCTTGCTCTTCCCTGTGATGGAAACGCTCTGGACGCAGATCTCACAGCCCCTTTGCTTCCTTCAGGTCTTACTTACCCTCTTGGTGAGACCCTCCCTGGTAAAATTTCAACCCTACTCCCTGATATGTTGTCTTCCTCTTCCCAGCCTTTTTGTCTTCTGTATGTATCCCTATCTTAAATACTATTATTTTGCTTATCTTGTTTGTAGATCATTTATGCCATTAGAATATAAGTTCTATGTATATAGATATTTTTGTTCACTTTTTTATTCCTAGTGCCTAGAATGGTGCCTGACCCTGGTAGGTTCTACTCTGTGAAATGAATTCCTGTCTGTCCGTGCCTACTGCGACTACCTTGGTTGAGGACCTCATCATTTCTCAAATTACTATAGTCATCTCCTAACAGAGTGCTGATGTACTGTTCCGAATGTGATCTTTCAAAAACTCAAATCTGGTCACATCGCTATCTTGCTGAAAATTCTTCAGTGTCTCACCATAACCTTCAGGATAAGATCCATATTTCTTAGCATGACACCCAAGGCCTTACTTACCTTTCTGACCTCGTTGTAGTCCCTCTCTCACTCAGACTTATGTGTCTTCCCTGTTAAGGTCTTAATGAATTTTGTTTCTGAGATTTTGTGCCTGAAATGACCTGTCTGAGTCATCTGAATAACTAGCTCCTTGATGATTTAGCCTAAAGCTTTTTCCTATAATGTTTCCCTTTATTTCCTTTAGCTTATTTCCTTTAACTCCTTTAGAGTTCTCCTATAGCAACTAGTACCTATGTCTGTGATAGCATTTACACATTATAATTACCCTTGAATATATATGTCTTATTCATTAGACTCCAACTTTCTTAAGTTCTGTTCAATTTGTATCTTCAAGACGTTTGGGAATTTGGTTCATAGTATATACAGACCTTCACATTGTCTTACAGATGCTATTTCAAAATTTCAAATCTTTTTTGTTCTTTTAGTTAACATAATCTCTCTAGATCAGGTCCAAAAATTAACTGACTTATGCCAGATTCTGCTGTGTAGCGAACTGGTCAAGGGGTCACTGTAGCTTAATCCTAATATTGTAGAATTCAAATTACAATTTAGATACAGTCACATGCCACATAACGACGTGCCCGTCAACTTTGAACCGCATATGTGACTGATTCCATAAGATTACAATGGAGCTCAAAAATTCCTATGGCCTAGTGAAGTCATTGCTGTCATTACATCGTTATGCATTATTCATGTGTTTGTGGTAACACTGGTGTAAACAAACCTAATACATTGTCAGTCATATAAAAATATAGCACATATAATTATGTGCAGTATATAATACTTGATAATGAGAATAAGTGACTGTTACTGGTTTCTGTATTTACTATAGCATACTTTGTATCATTATTTTGGAGTGTACTACTTAAAAAAAGTTAACCATAAAACAGCCTCAAGCAAGTCCTTCAGGAGGTATTCCAGAAGAGAGCATTGTTATCCTGGTGACAGCTCCATGTGTGTTATGGTCCCTGAAGACCTTACGGTGCGACAAGATGTAGGAGGTGGAAGACAGTAATATTGATAATCCTGACCCCTTTGTAAGCCTAGGCGAATGTGTGTGTTGTGTCTTAGTTTTTAATTCAAAAGTTTGCAGAGAAGAAAAAAAAGTATAAAAATGTTAAAAATGGGAAAACCATATAGAATGAAGATATAAACAAAGAAAATATATTTGTACAGTCATACAGAGTGTCTGTGTTTTAAGGTAGTGTTACTACAAAAGTCAAAAAGTTTAAAAAATTAAAAAGTTCATAAAGTGAAAAAGTTACAGTAAGGTTAATGTATTACTAAGAAAATATTTTTATAAATTTTATGTAGCCTAAGTGTACAGTGTTCATAAAATCTAGAGTAGTGTGCAGTAATGTCCTGGGCCTTCACATTCACTCACCACTCACTGACTCGCCCAGAGCTACTTTCAGTCCTGCAAGCTGCATTCATGGTAAGTGCGCTATACAAGTGTACCATTTTCTAAATCTTTTATTCCATACTTTTACTGTACCTTTTCTACTTTTAGATATGTTAGATATCTTCAGTTATAAAAATATTTACCATTGTGTTACAATTGCTCACAGCATTCAGTACTGTAACATACTGTACAGGTTTATAGCCTAGGAGCAATAGGCTGTACCATATAGCCTAGGTGTGTAGTAGGCTATACCATCTAGGTTTGTGTAAGTACACTTTGCATAACAACTGAATTGCCTAAGTGATGCATGACTGTAATTAATAACTTTGTTTGTTTCCTTCTTTAAGTATCTGTTAGTGATCATAAACATAGGTATTGAAAAATGTAATATTAACACACTCATTTTAAAAATATGCTTTTATTCATAAACCCGGTATTTTATGAATAAATGGAACTATCACATATATGAGCCATTGTATAGAAGTTATACAAATATGACTGAAGAAAATGGAAGATAATTAGTTACTAATTTAAGGCCTTCCTAATTCCTTGTAAACATATTTTATATTTCCCACTTGACCTTCTTGTTTTCAGTTAATTCACCTTTTTTTTCTTGACTATGTACGTTGTACTTTGTGATCACCCACACTTGAGGGATGGTGTGTTCACTGATCTTTTAATGTATTTCTTCAAATATCTGCATCATTCAGATTTGTGAGGAAAGCATAAAGGAACAACACTTATTTTTATTTATTTTATTGATGTTCCAAGAGTTTCTACATTAGCCTTCATGCAAAGTTGTGGGGTTCAGTAATTATACATCATTGTGACAGGAAAACATAAAATGCCTTGCTTAATTATTGATTCAAATATCCTTTAGAAAAAGGTGTTTAAAGATGTATAGGCCATATATTTTGTACCAATGTAATCATTCACTGTGTTGTTTAAGCAAATAAGCTAGTTTAAATAAGCTCATAATGAGTTTTTAATTTATGTAGAAATGAATCAGTAGGGCAAAGAGAGGCACAAAGTCTTAGAAGAATTTGCCTTGTACAATAATTGAAGAATCACTTGAGTAAAATCCCCACTGAACTAGCTTTTGTTGGACTAAAGAATGCAATTATATTAAAAATTAATACTTCAGTTTAATATGAAACCAGTGCTGCCTGAATTATTATGTGCCAAATTAGGTTCCTGTAAACAATAACAAAATGGGTGACTGTGCAAATTAAAGCACTGAGTTATTTAAACTCGCGGTAGCATGTTTAATGAGATGCAGTGAAAGCAGAAAATGTTTAATTTAGTAACGGGTGACCTGAATCAATCTGTCCCTACAGAATGATAGGCTTTGGACTAATTTTCAGTTAAAACAAAATAACTGAATACTCACCTCTATTTTTATATAATATGGAGTATTTCATATGATTCTTTTTCAGTAAGACAGCTTTTTTAGTATGGCAGCTTTCAGTGGGAATTACTATGAGTTTTTTGTGAAACATGGCCATTTGAATTTTTTGTTGGATTTTTTCCTTATAGAATGAGAAAGCTTTTCGTTTTCTTCTGTTTGGATTATAATCTAATAAATGTCTTAAAAGAAAGAAAAACTATGTTTTGGTATTTGGCTGGACAATAATTGTGTACGTCTAGTCTATGTTTATAAATTGTAGGTAGTTCAAGATGTTCACCCACAAAATGATGGACTCATTTCATCTTTAGAAAGCTCTCTGGAGTTGGCAATCTACCTAGATAATTTTAGTTAAGTAACTGAAACCGCTTTTTGCCATTGTGTTTTCTATCTTTAAGAGTCATCACAGTTCAGTTATTTTGAAAACTTTTTTCTCAGAGGGTATGAATTCACAGTATATGGTAATTCAACATGGCAACTCAGGGCAGAGAGTTAAAGTAAGGGAGAGCCACCTTAAATCCCTTTGGGAATACTCATTTTACAATTGTCCTGTGATCCAGGAAAAACCCTTTTATTCTATTTTAAAAACTTTTCCTTGTGGGCAGCATGGTACTCTGGAACAATGGACATATAGTGAACATGTGTCATGAGAAACTGGAAGTATCTGTAAAACGTGAAACTGCTTATTTGTAAATGTGGAGTACAGTTTACTGTCTTAATCCTCCTTCAATGGGAAGTTTCACTGGTACATTCTGTTCATTAGGAGTTAATTTCCAAACTGAGTTAGAAAAAGGAGATAACATATACCAGTTTACATAGTGAACCAAAGTGTCCCTAGAGTCATGCTTGTAAACACTTTAGTGTTAGGAATGATAGTGTATTTCTTTTTCACATCTGCTTTCTGTAGTTACCAAAGTGGTATTTGTAGAGAATATTGAATGTTAGATTCAAACATTATTTTTCAAATTCAAAAATTACCATAGTTCACATGTGCATCAGTTACAGATGTGTAACCTTAAATCTGTTTGGTTTAAAAGCAAAACAAAGTTTTACATTTATGTGTGCTATTTTGTAACTGTGTAACTGTGGTAAATAACTGTTTTTGTATGAATAAACTTAATTAGCATAGTGCTTTAAAAACAAGGGAAAAGAACAGATGATTTTTTAAAATGAGCCTGCTAGAATATTATCTAAATCGAAGAAGTAATTCTTTTGTCTTAAAAATGATCTCACTTTCCAAAGAAAGAATATGTAAGATGGAAATCTCTGTGTTTTATTTTCATTTTTTTGAGACAGAATGTTTCCTGGTTTATTTTTTTGAATGACAAGGCTTTAGAATGTTACTGCTCATTGAATATCTTTGAAAAATTGAAAAAAAAAAAAGCATTTATTGTTTCCAGAAACATTCCTTGGTAATTGTGGCTTTGAACAATAGAATACAGATAAAGCTATAGTAAGTAGTATGTGGGAGTTATTATCTGGTTAGAAGCAGCATATAGATAAATAAACTTTTCTTGAAAAGAATTCTATTGTTTAGTGAAAGCTTTTGGTTTGGGAAATAATTATCAAAGGATACTGTCTGTACTTTGAGTGTTCTAAGAATGCTTGTGTTAACCAAAGCATGAGACCTGGAAATAGTAGACCTCAGTGCAGTCTTGGCTGGCTCATCTTTCCCTGGCTCCTTTATCTTTTAGATCCTCGATGGCTCACCTACCTTTCCTGAGCCTGATTTTCCTCACTTGTAAACTGGTATACATGATACATAATTTATAGGGTTTTATTAGGGTAAAGTGACATATACATGAAAGTTTAAATTATAATAATTATATTTAATTATTAAATCTATTATTGTATTATAGTGTATAATTAACAAAAAATTTCACTTATAATTATTAGAGGGGATTTTTTCTGTCAAAAAGAAATCCTATAATTATTTTAAGTGGATAATTTCTTTATAACATGTATGACCACCACATTCCTTTCTGTCCCTACTTCTCCTACCATTGTTCTGTTCCACTAATTTTATGCTCTGAAGTTTTCAAACACTGTGTTTAAAATTGCATCTGACTGCTGTTTTATGATTGTGTCTCACACACACACACAAATAAATTGCATCTGTTAATATTGTGCTTGTGATATATTTATTTGAGAATGCATGCTAGCCTCATAGAAAAGGTGGCATTCAATTTATGGTTGAGATTTATTAGTTTTCCTTAATTGTGGTATTTGCATTCTTTTTTGGAAGATAAATTAGTCTGTCAGGATTGGTACCCATTTTGATTGCTGTGGGGAAAAAATGCCTTAAAAATGCATTGTTGATGGTTGTGGGGTTGTAGTAGATGAACTGGCAATTTCATCAGGCCCAAAATACTTGATTTATTAGTGTGGACTATAGATTAAAAATATTAAGTGGTTAAATCTGGGTATGGGATCATGGATAATCAAAAAACGTTCTGTATCATGTTAATAGAATTACATTTGAGAGTTATAGATATGTTTGCTGTGTAAAAATTAACACTGACAATGAGCTGAAGATTTCTTCCAGGAAGAACATACAGTCGACCCTTGAACAACATGGGTTGGAACTCTGTAGGTCCTGCAATGCTCAGCTTTTTTTCAACCACATGGGGATTCAGTAGATGCAAAACCCACATATACGGGCCACCTTTTCATAAAGGAGGGTGCACAGTGCTGACTCTGGGACTTGAGGACGCACAGATTTGGTTATATGCAGGCAGTTTTGCAAGCAATCCCCCTGCATCTACCAAGGAATAACTACATGCTAGATAAGCATGTGTATGTAAGTTGATTTTTTTCTTTTATCTGTGAAATGTTAATACACTGGGCTCATCAGTTACTCAATAAACTAGGTAATAAATAGGTATTCTGACATTCCACCCTGAGGTTTAAAACAGCGCTTTGCGTACAGTATTAGGTAATGAAATGCCCTGTTTTAGAGGAGTTTTTCATCCATGAAATCACATTCTTGTGTTCATTTGTTTACCAGATGAGAGATTGATAGACGAAAACAAAAATGTTCCGTGTTTGTTATGGCCCATTTTTTGGGCCATATTTGTAAGCTTTCTCTTTGCAGATTTGCATATAATCAAGAACTTTTAGGATCATTCCAAAGTGCTTAAGATCATCCACTTTACTTTGAGACAAGCAAAACAAAAGACAAAAACCAGATTTCTGCTTAAATGAGAACTAGTTAACTTGCTTTTCCCTACCATTTATAGCCACCAAAGCAGAGTTTTTAAAGTCTTTAACACTCAGAAATCTCTTTCAATGAGGGTATTTGAGAGGAAAAAATGCTTAGCTCAAATAGTAAGTAACTTGTTGCACAAATTTTTAGGTTTTAGTGAATTGGTTTTAAATGGCCTTGCAATCTGTGGAGTTAGATAATTAGCACAAATATTTTGTTTGATATTTCAGTATTTTGAAAAACATTGATGTAAGTGTTGTTGTTGAAAAATCAATATATTTCACCTAAGAATCTTGATTTCTGGTTTTCTTTAAATGTTAGAACAGGCCATGCGCTGCATTCACACCTCTGCCTGGCATTGGTTTCTTCAGGCTCTTTGCTTCTATTACTTGCCCGGATTGTGTAAGTATTTGACTGTGTGAACCTTGGACTAAATGATTCTCTGACTTTAGATAAAGTTCTGTGCAACAGGTTGTGAGAGCTTTAACACACATTGATACATATTTTGTGATTCTTTGGTAACAAACTTTGACCCCAATTAGTTTACATGCTCTTTCTGCAACAAGCACTTTAGACTGGCCAGATTAAAGCCCATAGAGGATTCCTTCCTCAGATCTTTGACGTTGCTTCTCAAGGTTTTGGCTTTGCCTTTCTCTCAAGGTCTTTCTTTTCCAGCGGTACCCACAGCCCACAGCTCAGATGCAACTTCTCTCACCTCTGAGCCTTGCATGTCCTGTCGCTTGGAGTGCTCTCCACCCTTGTTGCCCTGGTCCACACATCCATCCACCTCTTTCCTGACAGCTCTCCCTAATGCTCGCTCTTCTGATGCACGCCCACCCCACCTCAATGTGAGCTTCGTGAGACATCTCAGCTACCATCTTTTGCTCTGTTCTAAACCTTATATTGCACTTGTGAATACTCACTTAGTAAAGAGATATTGTGCGTTTTTTTATGTGTTACTTGTGTGTCATAACTCATTCATAACATTGAACTGTAGGCAGTTTGTGTTTGGGAAGTGTTAAATTTTACTGGAGGAAGAGCAGGTTTTCCCCAATAAATATTCTAGGTGAGACATTTATCATGTAAAATTTCACTAGATTTCTTTCGCTTCCATTTTCTGATTCTTATTGTACTTTCTATTAATACTTTCCCAAATATGATGTAATTGGGAACACTTATAGAAATTAGAGAAAGCCCAGGCAATGTTAGTAAAATCTATGAAGTTTTGTTAACTCTTATCATATCATTTTTACTTTTAAAGAAATCATTTCGTATGGACACAAACTGAATCTTAGTTCTTATAAATGACAATTGTTCTTGTAAATGACATTATTAATCGTAGAGCCGAGTAACTGTTTTTTTGTTCTTTTTTATTTCAGAATATTGTGGGGTTACAAACATTTTGGTTACATATGATACCTTAGCCTTGCCCAAGTGAGGGCTACGAGTGTGCCCTTCCCCATACAGCATGCTCGGCATCCATTTGTTGTGAGTTTACCCACTCCCATGACCCCCTCCCCCCTGATGGCACCCAGTGAATATTACTACCATGTGAGCACCTTATTATTGATCAGTTAGTACCAATTTGATGGCGAGTACATGTGGTGCTTGTGTTTCCATTCTTGTGATACCTTACTTCCAAGGATGGGCTCAAGCTCTATTCAGGATAATGTCAGAGGTGCGAGTTCACCATTGTTTTTTGTAGTTGAGTAGTATTCCATGGTATACATATACCACATTTTATTAATCCACTCGTGTACTGATGGGCACCTGTTAAGTAACTGTTAAATCTAATGTCAAGCAAAACTCTAAGGTTTTAGAATATACAGGCCAGGCCTTGAGGCTAATGCCTGTAATCCTAGCACTTTGGGAGGCCAAGGTGGGAGGATTGCCTGCTGCCAGGATTTTAAGACTAGCCTGGGTAATAGCAAGATCCTATCTCCAACCCCCCCCACCAAAAAAAAAAAGAGTAGAATATGCAATAGAAAATGCCATTTGGTCTTAGAAAACCAAGTTCATGCATCTAAAACAAAATCAAAAGATATCTCTGAATAATTATCTGCATATTGTGCCAGTGTTGACAATCTTAAATAGACTTCACAGATTCTCTGTGTAGAATTTTAATTTAAATCCTCTAAAACCCCAATTTAGTGTTGGCTTCAAGCCTAACGCAATATTGGAGCCACATATTATTCATCAGAAGCTGATATTCTTTTCCTCCCCTGCTATTCCAAATTATTCCCTGTCTCCTTTCTTTTTTCTAAAGGCTGTTCCCACTAGACTCTCTTCTGTAATCATATAACAGCCATTTAAAATATACTTGTGAAAATATTTAGGATGCTTGTTCATCTGCCATAATTTATATCAGTGGAATCTTTTTGCCAGGTCTGATTTTATACTGCTCAATTCAGAACTTTTTCCATTGCTATATTTCTAATACATAGCTCCAACACACACACATAAACATTTGCATGGGTACATGCACGTCTGTGCATATACACACACTTTTAATTTGTTACCACTTGTTGGTTGAGGATGTGCCTGTCTTTCATATGTACCACCAGCTGAAGATTGTGTGCTTCATTTGAACTCATAAGGGAAAAAAATCCTTCATGTAGGCTTCAAATATAGAGGGACATCCTTTTTCACACTCCTGAATGACCTACTTTAAGAAGTGATGCTTTGGTAAGATTCTGAGAAATGCTGTCTTCTCATTTGGTTAAAGCAAAATGTGTTTCTCTTTTCTGTTCATGTCACAGTTTTCACTGACATGAGAATTGTTTGTTAGAAGACAGTTTATTAGGTAGGCCTTCAGACAAGTTCCTGTATTAGGGAATAAAACTCAAGAAAGAGGTGACAGAATAGCATTATATTTTAAAATATAAGATGGAAGTTCAATAGAAATATGACTGTCCTCTCCATATGGAAAGTTTTGTATCCTTAGAAGAAGTTTGCACATATTTAGTTAAAGCAACAGGAAGCAGGAAGTGTGGAGTTGAACACTTTATTTCTATAAAGCATATAACTTCCCTGTCATGTGAGATTGCAGCCCAGTACTTGAGGGACTTAAATATCTATAGCTGTTGTGGAAATTATTAATCCATGTTAAAATATCAAGTTTAACAACTTGGGAATTTACCAATATGGTCAATATGCATCAGTTATATCACAGTTTTAATTCTACAAGAATTTTAGATGGAGAATTACTAGTGATGGAGAACACTTTTGGCATAATAAATATTTTATATTTCAACATGTAATAAATATTTTATAATCAGAATAACAAATATTTAGGGAATGATTACATGACTAGTGAGCAAGGCAACATCATGTCATGTTTTTCAAAATTCCTATTGTTTCTTTTGAGGACAAGTACTATTTACTCAGGATGAAAAGAATATAGTAGTTTTTTTAGTAATAGTATTTTTCACCTTCAGACATTAGGGTCACAAGAAAATGGCACAAAAAGATTTGTTATATGGCAGAAAAATATAAGATACCCTTTTTATTCCCTGGTAAAATAGTAATCCAACTTATTAAATATAACAAGTTAACAATTAATATTGGTTACAGAACCACCAGACAATAGATTGTTTCTAAATTGAGTCATTATGAGAGATAATAGTATATCCATAGTCCAAAAACTTAATTGAGGAATACTTATAAATTTATTTCTATTTCTAGATAAATTATTTCCCACATAGGCAAGTTGTTAGGAAAAAAACTAAAACAGAAACAATTCTAACTTGTTCCAGTTTTTAGTCTTCCAGATTTTTTCTTCTTTCATCGGTATCATGATCTAGATGTGCTGTAGGGTTTGGTTGAGTTGGGGAGTGTTTAGGGTGGTCATCTAAGAGGTTCAGCATTCAGTGATGCTTGAGGCCTTCAGAGTGAAGAGGATTGTAAAAATAGTTCCCAGCAAGTGCATTTGTGTGGTATGAATGTCTCACTAGGTGAAATACAGCTGATGCAAAAAGTACATGGACGGTTCAGGTCAATGAATTGTATTTTGTAGCCCACTGGATTTTTCACCACTTCAAAAACTGCTTTCCCACTGTTCCTTTAACTAGGCTCCTGGATTGTGAAGTATTGTGCTGCAGTTCCCTTTTGTTTTGTTTTATGCTCTGGAGTTGGAGCTGTGAAAGGCAGATTCATTTATTGTTGAGTTGAATCAAAATGACTGCAATTCCACAAACAAATTGGACTTCAGTTAGGAGTACTTTGTCATAAATAATCTTGGAAGAGGCTGGATTCTCTCCTAGCTGATATACTTCTGCTGTACATTAAAATCAGTGTCTAAAAGAGACTGATTTATTACTGAACTGATTGATCACTGAGCAACATACACCTGTCCTTGTTCTGTTCTGTTGTTGCTGTCTCTGTTTCCCTAAAACACATTCAGCCAGAGTTTATGGTAAGGGAAACAAGCATTCTATTTTCTGAATTATTGTTTTCATTTTAGCCTCCATTTTAAAAAAAATCAACTCCATGATGCAAAACTCAGTGAATAATTCTTCATGATCTGGAAAGAAAATCTGTTTCATAGATTGGTTAAAGGCATGATTGAGTCAGATGGATCATTTTTTTCACACATAATGTTAGGACATTTTAAAAATTAACAACATGTTTTCATTAGAGGCTGCAAATACTTTAGCAATACCTGCAAGTTCCTCTTTTAATTGACTGTAAAAATGTTTTCTTTCCATTGAAGTGTATTTGCTTCATTTTGTTTCAAGTTATTCAGTTCCATAAGTCATCTGGAGACAGAAAATCTGGTGTTTTCCTCCGTAGTGGAATATATATATGTGTGTGTGTGTATGTATGTGTGTGTGTGTATATATATATATATTATATACTTTATACTTACATGTAAAAATAAAAATTAAAGCACAAGATACACATACATTTGGCTGGACCCTTGGTGCATAACTACAAATGTCATAACAAGTAGCACATTGCTTCCTTGATTCAAACAGTTCTGTGTGGTCAATTTTACTCTGTCAGTAAGAATCATTTCAGGCATAGGTTTGTCCTTGGCTAGGTTGGCATTATTCTTTTCTTTTCTTTTGTTTTCTTTACTTTTCTTTTTATACTCCAATGTTCAGACATTATTTTTTAAGAATTTTTTGTGAGATAATTTATACGTACTATTTAATTTGAGATAAATATTTCCAGTTTTACCTCTGAGAAACCTAACACTTAAAAATGTTAAATGACTTGCCCCCAAATCACACAGCTAGTAAATTGTAAATCCAAAAATTTCATCTGTGTCTATCTAGTTTCAAAGTTTACATATTTTCATCTTTCTCTGTTACTTGTTGCCTTGTGCAGGAATAAAATTTTTACAAAGCAAGTCATATTTTAAATTTATACATAATAGAAACCGTGGTGAATGTATTTTTAAAGTGACCATTTTTTTGGTAAGATCTAATTTTAACACTAATTTGTTATATGTTATATATTCCTCAAATGAGTAACACCCACTGTGAGTTGGAGTGGATTTAAAGATATTTTATATCTATCCAATCATGTTTATAATATTCAAAGGCATATTAAGTTTTTGGAATGTAAAATGCAAATGTAAATTAAGTATTTGCACTATTTGAGCATAATTGAATTGTTAAAATTCAAACAATGACTTAAGTTATTGTTACCTTAAAGTGTTTTAAAGAAGGTATGGTCATGACACTGTAGGATTTACCTCTGTTCAGGGTGTTCATTTATTATTACTGTACCATGTATATTTTTGGGTGCTCCATAGTTTGAATTTTGAAAGCATTTGGTGTTGATAGCACCTCAGTCTTTCTAAGTCATGTGGCTTGACTAGGTCTGATGTCTAATGTGGTGTTGAGAAACATCACATTAAGTGTGACTTAAGTGGGGGAGTTGGAATGAGAATAAAAATGTTTAATTTTTCTGACATCAGACTAGTATGCCTCAGGGAGAAATTTAGCAAAGGTAATTGAACAGACTACCAGTATAAATTAGCTCAATAGCCTAGACCTATGAACACTAGCCTTTATAACATACTTGACAGCAACACAAATCTGTTAAAAGAAAATGGCACTGTCCCAACATGAAATAATGGGATTGTCATAGCTACAACACATGGTACAGTTTTTCCTTTTAATTACTGTATGAGAACAAAATCAGTTTTTGCAGCTGGTCCTTCTTCATTTTATTTGCCTTGACTAAATCACACACCTGAGGGGTTTGAAACATGACAGACAACAGGTGTGAATATGTATCTAATAATTGACTGCAGTTTCTGTCCTTCCTTTAAAAATTGGCTATGTTGTAAACATCTGTAACACTAATAAAGACAGCCTTTTTTTATGTGTAAAATGGTTTCCAAACCATAGTTAGATTATATGTCTGAATCAAATTACAAACTTAAATAAGTCAAATTATTAAATTACTCTTGCTATAAGAATACATTTTAAAAGAATGATGAGTTTCAGTCCATTTAAATGCAGCTGGCAAGCAGCCATTCATTAGAGCCTAGTGTGACATTGATTTTTGACTAGAAGAGATGGAAACATAGCAGTAACTATGTATCCTTAAGGAAACATCCTATATTATTGATGCACTTTGTTTCCTTAAAAGCCACTACCAAAACTTTATTGAAATTGAATTTTGATTGTGCTAATGAGGAAATCTATTGTCAATGTCAAAACATCCATCATTGTCAACATAAGATGGCAATCCTAAATTATTGCCTTAACAACTACTTTTACCACTTTTCCTTAAGGACAAAAGGTGTTTTATTTTAGATAAGACTTTTTTTTTAAAGCAGGAATTACAAAATATCACTTAATTACACTTAGCAAGAGCACTTAGGTTTACTCATTGTGTAGATTAAATAGACTTTTGAAACAAAATGAATTGATTTGGCTCATTTTTTCCCCCTACATTTTCTCCAGTGAGTACTGCTCTCATCTATTTGCCAAATTGATGGGACTTGGCAGTAAAACATAAGCAGTTTAGAATGTTAGAGAAGATTAACTTTTCTGGATTTCACAAAGGATCATCAGAGGTAAAGAGATTACAAAAGAGTTGGTTTTATCAGGTTGATATTCTGCATCATGCATTTGTCTGTTTTCTATTGTCATCAACTAGATCTAAATTAAGAAACCTTGTTTTAAAAGAGTGTTATTTTTGCTTTCCAGATTTTGATAAATATGATAGATTCAACCAAGTAGGTATTTATAATTCTTGCATATTTTATCTTGGTCTTTTTTTTTAAACATTTTTTTAGATTTATCTTTGTCTTATTAAGTGTGAGTACATTAGATTCAAATTTCATTGAAAGTTCTTGAAAATTAACAATGAAATGTGGTATGGTGTTTAATTAGCATAGGCCAGGCTTTGTTAAAATTAGTGCCTAGGAGATTAAATACTGGTTTTTGAGGTCTGATCAATAATGAATCAAAAATATGGGACATTTACATAAGGAAAATAAGTGAGGGAGGTGATTTTCAGGAAAAGTACTATTTACTCATAGCTGTAGCTTGGATAACAAATTGGCTATAGGATAATGTTGAACATTTGTGGATTCGAACCAGTTGTTCAAGTTCTAATTGGCAGAGACCTAGAATTAGTTCAAATTTACATATGAAGAAGATGTTCTCTTAAAACAAAAATAATGGCCCAATCAGACTGGGACAAGGCAATTAAAAAAGTTGCTGTTACTTTGGACACAGAGACTATAAGCCTGATTCATTTTCTTCAGCTAGGTTGGGGGCATTTTGATTGATCTTTACAATCCTTCTCCACCCCCATAATGAAAGCTATTATTATTACATTACATGCATTATCATGTAATTTTCAGAACAATGCTGAAAGGTAGCTCTTGTTATGCCTATTTTAAAGATGTAAAAATTAGGGTTCAGAGAATTTAATGAACTTAAGGTTAAGTAGCTACTCAGTGGCAAAATGAGGACTCAAATTAGATATCTCTTGACCTTTCCACACTCCATTCCAAATTATCAAAAAAATATAACTATTGTTACAATGTGTTACAGGTTTATATTGGATCAGCTTACAGTTCAACTTATGTCATAAAAGCTATTTTCACAACATGAATATTTTACCTTGCAAGAGGTCTTTAACATTCTAAAACCTTTCTTTTATATCACTTGGGTGAGATCTTAAAAGAGAGGTAGCTGCTAGAATTCTATCCTTCCCAGTTTCATTCATCTCTATAAGCTTGTATTTGATGCTTTTTCAGCTGTCCAATCTTCCTGGCTTTTACAATATTAACAGTTATTAGGTATTTGCTATATAGAGAGCTCTGACATACAGTATTAGGTCAATGAATCTTAACAACATGTGTAGTAACAATTATTGTTGTCTTTATTTTATAGATGGGGTCAAGTAACTTGCCAAAATTGAACCATAAAGAAATTGGTGGAGCTGGGATTTAAAGCCTTACAAGTTCCATAGACTGAAACCTTGTTGTTCACCTTCTCTATCTTGTGATATATCATTTATGTTCAGACTTCTAACTTGCCTTCTTCCTGGTACAGGATTGTTTTCTGATTACTCTGAAATTTAGCCCCCCTCATTTGGCATTATCTTCCTATAAGCAATCCTAATGGTAGCCCTAGAAATTATAGCTTGGCATTCCAGAAGACTGGCCTTATCTTTGGAGAATAAAGTATATAAGACGATGCATCTTTGGAATCTATATTCTTCACAACAGGGCTTTATTTCTAGGCAGAATAATGTAAACTTAATGAAATAATATCCAACCCAGTGCCAAGTACTATATTAGGTGCTTTTCATGCATTCCTTTATTAATCCTTACAACCACTTTATTGGATAGGTATGGTTATCACCGTTTTACAGATTAGGAATTGAAGCTTAGGGAGGATAAGTAATTAGCAGGAGTCTTATCTATCTTTAAAGCCATTTTGCTGTAGAGTTCTTGAGCTAAGATGACCACTCTTACTCTCCAAATAAAGCCTGTAGATCTTAAACAGCAGATTGAATTAACAGGACATTGTGAATCATGGTAGAAATTATCCTAAAGTTTTTTTATTAAGAGAAAAACAATATGCATTTATAAGTTGTAATTTCTGTGATTATAGGGAAATATAGCCTATATTATTGCTTCATTTAAATTACTTTTGCTTAATTTCTTCTGTTTTATGATTCTTATATCTTACCTAAATGCATGGTTATTAAGATTATATAAGCAAAGTAATATATGGTTTAATCTTAATTAGATTATGTAAACTACTGCCAAAATAGAAGCTTTTAAAAAGAAACAAATTATACAATAGTTTTTATTTAACTTAATTCAGAGGAAGTTAAAATATATGTGAATATATTGTCAGTGAACCATAAAATTGAAGACTCTTCCAATAAATTGAAACAAGACACAATTATATTAATTTTATGAATTACTCTTATAGGCTATCAAATTGAATTAATTATTCAATTATTAAGGCTCAGGATAGCACTGTTTTCCTGTTTTTTTAAAAATAAATTATCCTTTTTAATTTTGATTATCATCAAAGTAAGAAATTATGAGCTACCATTAAGATTTATTCACTCAATAATTAGAATATATTTCTAGCTTCTATGTGTCAGCCATGCCTGGGTATAGAAATATTTATTCCTTTTAATTGGATATTTAGGCTTCTTATTTTGGGAACTATTTCTTTCCTTTGTCCATTTTTAAATTATTATAAATTCTAAATTGTAGAAATATCAATGTTGTATGTTCTTATTTTTTATGACAAGAAGATGATCATTTAATTATATTGTAATGTTTCAGCCTACATAGAGTGACAGGGACTGGAGTTACCTTCCTTCCTGAAATAAGTAGAAAGACCAGATACAATATATTGAAGAATGGTTTTCAGGTATTAGATATCAGACAGTTCAGGACAGTGATCCTTTAAGATGGAAACAAGTGAGTTAATCCCTATGATTGTACCAGCTAATTGCCTTGAGAGATTTCCCAGGCCCTAGCACAGGGAGGAGAACCCAGATGAAAGTTGGAATTCTGTTAGGGTTGGTAAGACAAAGGTGGGAGGACAAGGTGGTTAGAGTTGGTACGATAGAGTACTGGAGAGAAGAACCTGAACAGAGAGAACTCATAATTTCCTCAGCTGAGAACAGATCAGCATTTGAAGAATCTACATAGAAGGTTGGAGAGATAATCATCTCAAAAGAACACAAGGAAGAAATCTCAGAATTTACACAGGGCGGGAAATAACTCATGTTTCCATCAGCCAGAAACTGGAAAACCTCATAAATCATGAGGGATCAGATGGAGTAATCAGAAGAATAGTGCCCTAGCAGTGAAGCAAACTCAGGCCCTAAGGCAAAGGTTGCTCCAGTTCTGCCTAACAAAGTTTAAAAGTCAACCTCTATAGGATTAGTTGTTCCCAAGTAACTTAACTGTATTCTACAAACAAGGCTTAAGGATGTTCATAAGAACACCAGAATATCCAGTACCCCAAAAGGTGAAAATCATAATGTGTGGAATACAATAAAAAAATTACTAGTTATGCAAAGACACAGGGAAACCATGACCCAAAATGAGGAGAAAACTCAATCCATTTTTTAAAAGATACAGAAATGACATAACTGATAGAAATAGTGGGTGAAGCATAAAAACAGTTTTTGTTACATTTCATTTGTTCAAAAGAGTAAAGATTGAATGAGTTAAGTAAAGAAATGGGAGACATGAAAAAGTCTCAAATCTAGTTTCTATAGAGGATTATCATGGTGTCTACGATGAAAAATTTGCTGGATGCATATATTACAGTTTAGACTCTGCAAAGACAAAAAATGAGTGAACTTGGCAGCATAGCAATAGAAACTACTCACAATGAACCACAGAGATGAACCACAGAAACAGTAATGACTGGGAAAAGAAAAGGATTTGTGATCTGTGGAACAATTTCAAGTGGCTCAATATACACATTATTGGAGTTCCTGAAGAAGAAGAAGAGAGAGGGAGGGATTTAGACAGCAATATTTGAAAAAATGGTGGGCAAAATAAAAAAAATGATGAATGCTATAAATTCAGATCCAAGAAACTCAAAGAACCTCAAGCACAAGAAAACTATGCAAAAGCACATCATAATCAAATTGCTTGATACCGATGGTAAAGAGAAACTCTTAAGGCAGAAAAAAGAAACATATCAGCTGTAGCGAAACAAAAGATGGCAAGAGATGAATAATCCAACACAAAGATAATGGAATAGCATTTCTAAAGTATTGAAGGGAAATTATCCATGTGGAATTTTACATTTAGTAGAAATATCTTTCATAAATAAAGATGAAATGAAAACTTGTTTAGATATAGTAAAGCTGAAAGAACCACTGGCAGGACTGTAATATGAGAAATGTTTAAGAAAAGCCTTCAGACAAAAGAAAAATGTTAACCATTGGAAACCTGGATCATACAAAGGAAGAAACACAGGAAATGGTAATTTTCTCCCCTCACAATCATTTTAAAAGATATTTGACTATTTAAAAAATAATAAAAATATATGGTGGACCTCATGTAGAAGTAAATTATAATGAAGTATAAAGGTAAGGAGAGGAGAAAATTAAGTATATTGTTGTAAATTTCTTATACTATACATGAAATGGTATAATATTACTTGAAGTCAGTTCATGATAAATTAAGGATGCATACTATAAACTGTGAATCAACCACTACAATGAAAGAAAAATGAATTATAGCTAATAAGAAAGTAGATAAATAGAGTAATATAAGGGATGCAGTTAATCCATGTGTTTCAGAAAAATCCCAGGACAGTATAAAAAAACTACCCTCCAAACTGAGATGGAACCCAGAGACAAAGAATGATTCTGACAAGTCCACCTTGGTGAGTTAGATGAGTTTACTAGAGGTTACTTACCAGGGCACTTACTCCTGGCGACACAGGAATTTGATCCACAGGAGCTTCTTGCCAGCAAAATCTGCATCTGCCTACCTTGTGGTATTGCTTTAAACCTCTTCCCAATGAGTACTGTAAAGTTTTTACATCATGTCTTTGCTTGTTCCCAGTGAAACAAATCATGCGGGCCCAATACCATCATAATACTTTGTCATGTAACCCATGCTATGCTAATGATATTAGAATTTTCTACCAGGTGGGGACTTTAGTGTTAGAATTAGCTTAAGGGCGCTATAGGACAGCCAAAGCAGCTCCAAGCACTCAGGACCAGTTTGTGCCAGCCATTTCAAGGGAAAAAAGTGCTAAGGCACCGAAGAAAGTTCTGAGTACTTTTTCCTGAGCCCAGTAGTTATGTGGGTACCTGCCTAGTATAATTTTTAACAATTTTGCTGAGCACTGCAGGCTAGCACGGTGTTTCTGTTATGTTTTGGGGAACCTGCATTTTTCTCTCCCCAAGGGAAGGCAGAAAAAGAGAAAAAAGAGGGAGAGCAAATAACAGGTAGAAAGAATAGAAAAAAAGTAGCAAAATAATAAATTCAAACCCAATCATGATTGCATGTATCCAGGGAAAAAGAGGATTGTCTCATAATGATAGAAGGGTTAGTTCATCAAGAAAGCATAAAACACTAAACATTTATGTACCTAATAACAACATCAAAATACATGAAGCAAAACCTGACAGAGCTTCAAGGAACAATACACAAATCCACATTTTTTTTGTTGTTGTTGGAGACTTAAATATTTCCTCTTAATAACTGATAGACAAAGGAGGCAGAAATCAAGTACAGGGTATATACTTGAACAACAGTATGTACCTGATGTAACTGATATCTATAGAGTACTTTGCCCAAAACATCAGAATGTACATTCTTTTTAAGTACATAGAAAATTTACTATGACCACATTCTTGATGTAAAATAAAGCTTCTTAAATATAAAAGATTCTATATCATACAAAGTATGTTATCTATGTTTAATGAAATTAAATTAGGAAACAATAACAGACAGATCTCTAGAAAATCTCCACATACTTGGAAATTAAATGACCCTACACTAAATAACCCATAGGTTAAAGAAGAAATCAAAAAAGAATTAAGTATTTTGAACCAAATGGAAGGGAAAACACATCAAGATTTGTGGGATGTAGCTAAAGCAGTATTTTGTGGGAGATTTATAGCACTAACTTTATTAGCATGACCATCCTACTTTATAACTTAAAGTTACTCATTTAGGCGTTAATTGTTTTCCTGTATTTTCCCAAGCAAGTTCTGCTTGTGGAGAGAAATTTTTGCTAAAGAATAAACATAATATTTAATTTGCAAGATGGTACTACAATGTAATTGGTATGTAGAAATTATATTCTATAGTTTGAACTGCTTACATATTTGGACTTTCATTAGACATTGTTAAAGGTATAGAATAATTAGTCTGTTGATGGTTAGTTTCTAAGTTATTTCATGTAGGTTGAATATTGATTTTAGGAGAATTGTGATCTGTTGCCAAGCTCATACTATCAGTGCTAGCACTAAACAGCAACAAACACCAATAAAAGGCAGATCTGATACTAATCAAACAAATATATATTTATAAATCTTCTCAAATTAAAAATTCATATTTTAGAAATTAGTAACTTTTACACCCTGAATAAAATAATTATTTGTGATTTTTTCTTTTCTTGGTTAAGGTTTTGAATAACCATTTTGTGTTATGATTATCTTTTTCATTAATTTTAGAAATCATCTCAGTGAAATGATCATATAGTCAATTGGTCAAATACCACTGCATTAAAGGGCTATTTCCCCAAATCCTGATTTCTCTTATGTTAGAGAGTATTTTGAACTTAAAGAGCAATTTAAGGTGTTTATTTCATGGAGTAAAATTTGATATTTTTAAAATGACATCATATTTTTTAATATACAAAATAGCTGAACAATCAATTATATAAGACCATTTGGACTAACAAGCTATTATTTTAAATATTAGAGGTTGTATTAATCATTCTGTGAAGGGATTACTTATTTAAAAAGTGGTTAACTTGCATGCATGGAATGTAATTTACATTCATTTGATAACATGTACATTTGCTTAGCAACAATATTTATTGGGCATCTAAGATGAGTCAGGTTTAATGTTTTCACTGGGAATACAGAAATGAAAGACAAATTCTGTCCTGAAGCAGTTTACAGTCTAGTGTGGGTAGATGGCAGCCCGACAAAGCAGAAATCACAATACAGGGAGATATGTTCTGTGATGAAGTTATGATCAGGATGCTTTGGGAGAACAGCACAGTCATATTAATGCAGCCTGAAGAGTAAGGAAACTCGTTCCCAGGGGAGTTGACTCTTTGAGAAGAGGATTCCAGGAACAGAATGGGTGGGAGTTCAGAATTGTTGGCTTACAGGGTATATGAATTAGAATTAGTAGGTGGGGATGTAAAGGTTACAGGGTTAATTTATAGGGTTTAAATTTATCCTGTATATAAGGAGAAACTAAAGAGTGAGTGACAAAATCATATTTTCATTTTGGGACTGAACACATTCTGAAAGCATTCTGTAAGACAGAATGAAGGAGTAATTGACGAATGGGAGTAGAAGAGTGGTTTACAGAGTTCCTTAATAATTGTTACTGATCAGTACTTTTTCCATTTCAAGAGTCAAATATCTAAGGTGGGTTAACAAAAAAAAAAGAAAAAGAAAATGATTGGTTTGGGAAATGGAAAATTTTCAAGACAAATGTAGGTGATCTTAGGACTTACCTTGGTAGTCCATCTCTGGTGTCTGTGTTGCTTTACACTGAGTTGGGCTCACTGCAGGTTACGACTCTGGAGTTCACACATGACTAAATGATTTTTCTTTTAAAAACATCCCTCCATAATGAATCAATATAGTGAGCTAATTATGCACCTCTGTGGGCTTTGTTGGCTATTTTTTTGGTGTTTGTGAATTCTTTAAATTGAAGATTCTTTCACATGTGACTCTAAACTGCTTCTGGAGCCAAAGATATAAATATATTGACAAAAATTCTGTATCCTGACTTTTCTCTAAAGTTAACACGAGTAATTTTGTTGAAGCGTCATATGTAAATTCATGTTATACTTTAAATTGTGAAGAAAACAGTTGTAGAAATACCAAACATTTTTTCATTCATTCCACATTTATTATTTCTTTTGCTTCATGTGTGATATTAAATCTTTGTATATGGAAGTAATTTTGTTTGGTAAGGTTTTTATTATTGAGACATTTTTCCTGTTTTCTATTTTGAATTATCTTAAAATTTAGATTGACTTCCTAGATAGCACAATGAAATTTGGCAGTATTCCTTATAGAAAAAATTATTATACTTGACACTTGTATCATATGATATTTCTTGAGAAATTCTCAGAAGTGTGTTTTACTTATTTTCAAAGTGCCTACACTTATAGAACTTTATATGAAGATCATAATACATATTCATTCATAGTTCTCTGGCTTTATCTTACTTTAGTATTCAGTTATCATTCTTTCATTCACTTTCAGTCAAAAAATATTTACTAAGCCCCTGGGTTGTTCTTGGTACATAAAATAGACATGAATATTTTCCCTCACGGGACTTAACACTGTGTTGGGGAAGACAGCTTAAGCTAGTAAACACACTCAGTTGACAACTGGTATGAGGAAAAACAACAATGTGATATGAGAGAGGCAGCCTACTTTAGAATGAGAAAGCAGGGAGGGCCTCACGGGGGAAGTAACATTTAGCAGAGATCTGTTGGATGATTACGAGTTATTTAATATTTTTCTTGGTAAACATTTGGGAGAAAGCCTATATAAATAACCTCAGGAGAAAAAGAGCTGGGCATTTCAGAAGAATCAAAGAAGACCAGTGGCAGTTAGAGTTAAGGTTCAGTTGTACAAGATGGGATTTTGCTATTTTATGATTTCCATTTCTCAAAACGTATTGAATTTGCTAAGCATTCATTCATTAATTATAGTTGAAAATATATGATGGTATAAAATGTCAAAATAATTTAGCCATTTTTAAAATGGAGACAGATTGCCGGGCGCGGTGGCTCACGCCTGTAATCCTAACACTCTGGGAGGCCGAGGCGGGCGGATCGCTCAAGGTCAGGAGTTCGAAACCAGCCTGAGCAAGAGCGAGACCCCGTCTCTACTAAAAAAATAGAAAGAAATTAATTGGCCAACTAAAAATATATAGAAAAAAAAATGAGCCGGGCGTGGTGGCGCATGCCTGTAGTCCCAGCTACTCGGGAGGCTGAGGCAGAAGGATCGCTTGAGCCCAGGAGTTTGAGGTTGCTGTGAGCTAGCTGATGCCACGGCACTCTAGCCTGGGCAACAGAGTGAGATTCTGTCTCCAAAAATAAAAAAAAATTCTATGCACTGAATTTAAACTGGTATTTCTGTCAAATAATCCTAATGTAGAAAGAATATTCAGTACACATTTGGACTTTAAAAACAAAATAAAAATGTGTGCCTCTGATTTTACTTTATTCCAAAAAAAGACCTGAGGTGAGGAATACAAATATATGGTAAATAAATCACCTTAGTAAAGGCTAAAACAGATTTAGTGGTAATCTATAGTTACTTGCTTCCTCTTATCAATTCCAATTAGGTAG
>CAUYRT010082633.1:0-10560 GCA_963574885.1 Lepilemur ruficaudatus | reverse complement strand
TTTCTAAATTCGGACCCCAGTCTGACACCTATTTTCTCCTATTCCCAATGCTTTGGCTGCTCTGACTCTAGTCTTTCCCAAACATTGCTTAATTCCTTTGTACTGCAATGTCTCCTACCTCCCAGCCTCTCCATCTATATGCATTACCTTTTAACTCCTTTCAAATCCTAAAGAATGTATTAATCTCTCATACTAATTGATAGAAAGGCAGACACGTAAGCTATTAAAAGGCCCTGTGGGAACACAGAAAAGTTCACTTCGGGAATCAACACATTTGAAGTGATAGTTGAGATGTGATTTTATGGACGCATGCAATTTCAACACAGCAGTCTAAGCCTAAAAAAGAACAGCAGGAGCCAAAACAAAGCAACAAAAAAATACACCCAGCTTGTTATCTCAGTGGGGACAGCCAAGGTTAGGCTAACACTGTTTCTAGCCAACCAGTTAAGCCAATGCTGGTTTCACCTTGCCTAACAGCAATTAGAACAATTACGGTAAATGCTTGCACTTGTCAATTAATATTCTGAATCAATTTCTAGTTCTTCTCTTTCTTTGTTCTTTCTCTCTCCTCAGCCTTTCCTATTTATATCTTTAATAGGGCAGACTTCATATTATTCTTGTGTGTATGATTCTCTCCGTAACAGATGATGTACTTCTAAAAGGCAGGAAACAAATCGTATTCAGAACTTATGTATTACAGTACCTGATAGAGTACCTGCAAAATGGTAGAGTTTCAGTAAACATTTATGAAATTAAAAAACCTGATTTGTGCTTAGAAAACCTGGATGGTACTTAACCCTATGGTTAGAGACCCAGGCTTGACAAAGGGAAATGCAGTAACCTGAACAAGGTCAGTTTGTGGACATATAGTCAAACAGGGATATCAAACTTCCATATATTTATTCTTGATTATTATTCCTTTAGCCGGTAGGAAGGAAATGTTTAATATTTTCAAATTTTGAAGTGGCATCCATGACCAGGGAATTTTACAATTTTTAATAACAATTCAGAATAAATCAAGGACAAACCTAAGATGCACATAAAATATGAAAAAATATATATAAAAGAAGTTTAGATCAAATATTTTTTAAAAAACTTTCTAACTAGTCAAAGATACAAGGAATTATCTAATCCCAAGAAAAGTGTGACATGTGGATACATTACCAACTGAAAAATTTCAGTGATATGCATTGCAATTGCAAAAATTGAGGCTATATGAGTGAAAGGCACAGTTTAGTATTACATGAATTCATTCAGAGATTTAAATGGAAAGGAAGAATAACTTCATTGGAAAGGGCTCACAATTTTTAATGTGCACCTGATTGTTAAAATAATGTGCTATATGAAGAGACTTGAAATCTCTGCTTTCTTCAAAACTAATCTATTTTCCTTTAACAGAAAGCCATTGTGAACAATTTAGCAAAACTCTGAAAAATTATAGAGAAACTATCTGTAAAAGTGTGACAGGATTTTATCTAAAAACATAACTTTTTAATTAATAAGATTATAAATAGCAGAGTATTTAGGAAGTTTCTAGAGGAAACAAAAGAGAATTTAAAGTATTTTATTTATTGTAAATGCTGTATTTGTATATGTATGTATACATAAACCAAAAAAATGTTAAAACTAATGGAATTCAGTTACTAAGCCCATTATTAAACTTTGTTATGAAAGGTTATGAAAAATTTTTGAGTCAATAAAATTTTACTGTCCATACTATTTCTTTAATAGTAAAAATGCATTTTATAACACAGCTGACATAACTCAGATACTATAATAACTTTTTCATACTTACCTAAGAAAACCTTTTCTTCTTTCTTTTCTCCAGCCTAATTTTCCTTGAATTACTCAGAAAATCAAGAACAAAGTACAAACCACCAAGAGTAACAAAAATATATTCTTTACTCTCATTATTTTTTGCCACACAAAATTTGCACTTGATCTTAGACACTTATTTTTCTATGATTGTTTCATGTCTTTCCTCCTTAAAATGACTCTAAGTCACCCTAAAAGGTGACTTAGAAGACAGTCTATTACCCAATTCCCCATAATTTCTAAAGAACTTTTAATGTCATAAGATTGAATTATTTAGGGTTGAGTCAATAAATGGTTCCCGGATTAAGACCTTGAAAATGTAATTCTAATTAATGAATTCATAAATATGGATTCTAATACCCTAAACCTTTTCCTGAATGGCAAATGTCTTATGCGAATTTCAATTGCATTCCTAAGACCAATGATTCTTGGAGTTAAGAAGCAATCATCTCCAGTATAAAATTCTCGTGCCATGATCCATGTATTTGTTGAACAAAAATGCCTTAATTCAATGGCACTATCTAGTAATCCTTTGTTACCTTACAGAAGTAAGATATCATACTAAACAACAATAAACTTGTGGGTATTTCAGTGGTACTGAGTTAAAAAAAATATTTTCCTTTAGATGTAATGATTATTTGCCTTTAAAAAAGGTGAGTGGAGTTATGGTTTTAAAACATGTCTACAAATAGTTTACATTGCTCTCATTAAATTCCTCCTCCTCAATATGAGCTGGCCTTAGTAACTGGTTTTTAGTGAATATGGCAGAACTACTGTGTGACTTATAAGGTTAGGTTAGAAAATGTATCATAGCTTCCATCTGACTTTCTCTCTCTAGGGAAGCTTGTCCTTAGAATCCAGCCACCATATTGTGAGGTGAATCCCCATGTAGATGTTCTAGGTGACTCCTCCAGTTCAAGTCCCAACAAAAAGCCAACTTCAACTGACAGATATGAATGAACAAGCCTTTTGATGATTCCAGTCCCCAACATCAAGTCACCCCAGCTGATGCCAAGTAGAGAAGAATGAGCTTGCCCCACTGAGCTTTGCCTAAAACAGCAGATTGTGGACCCTATTGTCATTTGGAGACACTGAATTTTGAAGTGGTTTATTATACAGCAATAGATAACTGATACATATAATGATAATATATATGGATTTCTGTCATTAAATAAAAAGCTACTACTAAAACATGTTGGATACATTTGGACCAGGAAGTAGATGGAAGATGAAAGGACCTAGAAAGGAAAAATAATGAAAACCAAAAGGACTTCGAAGAGACTGTTAGTGAAGCCTGATGGCCCTAAAAGAGGCCAACAGGAAGGATTTCAAAGCCAATGGAAAAAAATGATACTCAAACCTTGAGGAAAGGGCACTGTTGCTACACAGCAGCTGAAAGTAAAATCAACCTGAGAGATAAGCTAACAAAAGGCTATTAAATATAAAGGAGCAATGACTTCCTCAGTTAAAATATCTGTTTCCCATTTGTAGCCTCTCGACATGTTAATTTGCCAAATACAGATGGTCCCTTATTTAGGATGGTTTGACTTACAATTGTGTGACTTTATAATGGCGTGAAAATGATACCCATTGAGTACACCCATCTGTACCTGATAAAGATAGTAAAAACCTGCACTTCCAGCCTAAATTAGAAACTACATTAAATGAAATTTGTGGGGGGTGCATTGAGTAGGAATGAATGCATTTTTCAAATGAGAGGAATACAAAAATAAACAGAGGGTGGATTTTGCTGGTTTAAAACATGTACTTAATTCTTTAATATTCATCCCATACATAGAGATGTCACCAAGAGTTGGCTGACTGGAGGCACCCAGCGTGTGCCTCCTCCACAAAGAAGGATCCTAATATCAAGTAGATGACCACAACTTGAATAAAGCATCTAAGACAACACAGTAGAATTCAGCAGGGATATGACAAAGACCTGATGCCCAGAAGGAAAAGGAATCTAAGCAGCCAGCTCCACAGGGATCAGCTCAGAGCCAGGGCAGACTCCACAATTGCAAGGAACAGGTAAACAAGTAATCACCATTGAACCACATTCTCATGAAGGACAACTGCCTTCCTAGCCAGAGAAGAGCCCTCAGCCCTCACAGGCCCCTAAGCTAAGCCTACTATGGGGAGCTTCCTGGTATCCATGTGACTCATGTTCCTGAAAGGTAATTCACACTGAGTCCCACTCACCCCATGAAGCACAAGCTACTGTAGCACAGTGCAATTTTAAGAGCCCAACCCCCACAAGACTATACAGCCTGCCCTTGGGCCTAACAGTCCCTGCCTCTCCACATCCCTGGAGTTCCACTTATATCCCTCCATGTTCCCTGAGAGGGCTGTAGCATTCCACACCAGCTGGACCCAGTGGTTCAGTTAGGTCCCTGAAACTTCAGCTCACCCAGCACCCCATACCTCTGGGAATAGATGGTCCAGCTCACAAGGAAAGCTGCTGAGAAAAACAGGAGCCAAAGTGTGTGTGCCCCAGAAGCAGGGAGCCACGCAAATAAGGCCACCACCACCGAAAACAGTCCTGTCCCCTCCAATGCCATGGCCACAATGCACCTGTGCACACGTTCAGGGGGATCTAAGGATTGCCCCACTCGTGTGCACCATCTAGGGGCTTGAGAACAAGCCTCACCAACCCAGCACATACAGCGCTAGGTTGCACCAGTCAGCACTTGAAGCCAAATCCGATCCACCTGCCATGCCCGCTGCTTCCACTGGCACCATGTACAGTGTTAGGGCCCTCAGGATCAGCCACCCCACCCTGCATGCCTTCTGGTAACTGAGGACAGGCCCGCCCTGGTGGCCACTGCCAACAAATCCTGTATATGTTTTCAGTGGGCCTGTGGACAGGCTTATTCTGCCTACCAACCTTGGTGCCCACCGAAATGCACCACACACAGGCATAGTGTTACCAAAAGCTCAGCACTTGCTCTCAAGGCCTCATCAGAAGAGTAAGAACAATGGTTTGAGGAAAAGGAAAGAGAAGTTTTTAACTTTTCTGGCAAAGGAGAAGGATGGAGACTCTTGTCTGAAATGCCATAGTTCTAATAATAAGCAGAAATACAGAACTTTTAAGGGGAGGCCATTCAGCTTCAGGCAATTGCTATTCAACAACATTTGATGATTCTGATCTGTCCCATCTGTGGGGAAGACAATCTCCTGACCTCCGTCCAGACCTCCACCTGGAGAGTTCCAGTTTAGCCATCTCTTGTAGCACAAAGAGCAAAGGGCATTATTCTGCCCCTCCCAACCAGTGGCCTGCAGCAGGGATGCAGGTTTTATTTTTTTATTTCACTTATGTTTTTGAGGAGAAGGAAAGGGAAGTTTATTACTCTGTTGGCAAAGAAGGAAAAATGGTAGACCTTCACTGTGGTGTGTGCTGTGTGGGGGATGGGCATGCTTGTAGCTCTGACTCATCTGTGCAAAGGGATGCAGGTTTTAGTTCTGAAACAGCAGTGGAGGAGGTTTTAAAGAGACAGAAAATATTTTTGACATTTTTGCAGGCTATTCCCTCCGTTACAGTAAGGATTGGCCCACATAGCTGTCATTGCCACCACTATAACCTGTATGTGCCGCATACGGGCTAAAAGTCTCACTACTGCTACTGTCACCACTGGTGCCACAAGTGCCACCCAAGGGAACAAGTACCATATTGCTGATGCCAAAACTGGCACCAACCCACACTGCCCAGAGGCCCAAAGAACACCCCACCCAGGCACCCCACTGCCACTGCCTGCACCCAGCTATGCCACTGTTGATTCAGGAACAGGCATATGTGGCCTGGTGCCACATGTGCAATCAAGGCATCAGAGGAATGGCTAGCTGACCTCTTGTCCCCCCAAAGCCTCTCCACAGCCTACACTAACAACTGCTGTCCAAGCCACTGAGGAAGTAACAGACACAGTTGACATTGATTTAAAACAAAAATTAAAAAAACAAAGATAATTTTCCAGAACATTAAACCACTATCCTCTGATTTAATCTGGCTTGCCTTACCATGTAGATAGAGAAATCTGTAAAATATGCTGTTGAAGAGAAAAACAAGTTTCTTAACTTTTGTAAGGAATGATGTGTAATTCCCAACTTTCCTAAGGCTGCATAAAGAAAAAAATATGTAATTATAAGAAAAAATGACAGAATCAAAGTCAGACATTCAGAAATTTACATCTAATAAATTTTGTAGTAAAATTAATTCTAATGAAAATAGAAAAGAAAGCTTTCTACTAAAATTACTATCCTAAAACACTTTATATTCTTTAACCAGCTATAGGTTAACTCGTGACATGCTAAGTTTCATACGTACTTGACTTCTGATTCGATCTAATTTCTTCTTTAAACACAGTGTATCATCTTATAAATTAATGCTATACTCTGGTATAGAGTTTTTTTTTTTTTTTTATGGTATCAGCCACTTCTTGGAATTGTTGCACAATGACTTGATAAGATTTGTTTTTACTGATTTTATAAATCGCCTTATTAAATTATGTTAATATTTAACTCTAACATATACACTTTGAGAGGTATCACCATGTGCATCAATTCACCTTCTTTTCCTCATGTAAACACATTCTGTTTACTGTTGAATTCAGTTAAGTTCACAGAAGGTGTTCCTTCCTGCCCATCTCCCTTCCTGATCTCAGCTCCTATAATTCTCTCTCCTACTCACTGCATTCCTCCTATACGTGAAGTGAATCCTGCCACTCCTCATTAGTCTGAAAATGGGGACTCAGTGCTGAATTAATAAATCACAGATAGCTACAATTATCTTTGTACTGGACAAAGTTATATCCAAATGATATCCATTGAGTCTTGAAATGAAAGCACACAAAAACATACACTGGGGAAAAGAATCCTTATTCAATAAATGGTGCTGGGAAAACTGGATAGCCACATGTAGAAGACTGAAACAGCATCCACACCTTTCACTTCTCACAAAAATCAACTCATGCTGGGTAACAGACTTGAACCTTAGGTGTGAAACTATTAGAATTCTGGAAGAAAATGTTGGAAATACTTTTCTAGACATTGGCCTAGGCAAAGAATTTATGAAGAAGACCCCAAAGGCAATCACAGCATCAACAAAAATAAATAAATGGGATCTGATCAAATTAAAAAGCTTCTGCGCAGCCAAAGAAACTGTCACAAAAGCAAACAGACAACCTACAGAATGGAAGACAATTTTTTCAAGCTACACATCTGATAAAGGGCTGATGACTAGAATCTATTTAGAACTCAGGAAAATCAACAAGAAAAAATTAAACAACCCTATCAAAAAGTGGGCAAAGGACATGAACAGAAACTTTCCAAAAGAAGACAGAACAGTGGCTAACAAACATATGAAAAAATGCTCAACATCTCTAATCATCAGAGAAATGCAAGTCAAAACCACAATGAGATATCACTTATCTCCAGTGAGAATGGACTTTATTAAGAAGTTCCAAAACAATAAATGTTGGCCTGGATGCAGAGAAATAGGAACACTCATATGCTGCTGGTGGGTCTGCAAACTAGTTCAACCTCTGTGGAAAGCAATATGGAGATACCTTAAAGCGATACGAGTAGATCTACCATTTGATCCAGCAATCCTATTACTGGGCATCTATCCAAAAGAACAAAAGACACTCTATAAAAAAGACACCTGCACTCGAATATTTATAGCAGCACAATTCACAATTGCAAAGGTGTGGAAACAACCCAAGTGCCCATCAATACATGAGTGGATTAATAAAATGTGGTGTATGTATACCAGCTATAAGAAACAATGGTGATCTAGCACCTCTTTTATTTTCCTGGACAGAGCTGAAACCCATTCTACTAAGTGAAGTATCCCAAGAATGGATAAATAAGCACCACATGTACTCACCATCAAATTGGTTTCACTGATCAACACCTAAGTGGACATATAGGAGTAACATTTATTGGGTGTGGGGCAGATGGGAGGGAGGAGGAGGGGACGGGTATATACATACATAATGAGTGTGATGCGCACCATCTGGGGGTTGGACATGCTTGAAGCTCTGACTCTGGGGGGGAATGGTGGAAGGCAACACATATAACCTAAACATTTGCACCCCCATAATATGCTGAAATAAAAAAAACAAAATTGTAATCAAATTATTTGTAACAATATTGAAAATAAATTACAAATATCAATGGGAAGATTAAATCAAATACAGTTTTGCTAAAATTCACATTTGTCCTAAATTATGATTTAACAAAAAGTAAATGTGTTTAAAGGGTTGAGAGATCATGACAATACATAATTGAGATTTAAATACTGTCAGACTTAAGTAAAATTTACATGAACAAAAATAAAATTATGCCATTAAAATATATTTTTAAAAAACACTCCTGAAGGAAAAGTATTATGAGATACACCAATATTCATAAGCTTATGTCTGAAATCTGGAATTAATTGTAAAAGTAATCCACTTAAATAAATATTAATTTCAAAACACTCATTTCAAGTATGAGCATTTCCATTCATCTGCTTCATCATGGTCTTAAAATGTGGCAAAGACATTGAAATTATTTTTAATGATTACATTATTAATATGAGTCTATGGCTACTAACGATTTGTACCTTAACCTCTTAAAATTTCAGAGATGACAATGTTTTTACTCAAACTAAAGAATATCTCACATCTAATTTTTATTTGCTAGAAAGAAGGTAAGTTTCTAGGCAGAGATAGCAAATAAATTTATAAGCTAGATATTTTTATATTCAACTAGATTCAACATTTAGCCATATCTAAATATAACTTTAAATCTTTCAAGAAGTTAGAAAAATATTTATCTTTTTTTATACTTACTTATATTTCTATTTTCTCATTGTCATATTGACATAGTCTTTCTTTTAATGATCACGTCCATTGATTAACTATTTTTTTTTTCTGCTAGCAGAAGACTTTACTTTTCACTCTTAGCTGGAAGTTGGTCTTAATTCCTGTCTTTCCTTTATTGTCAGCATCATCCAGTTGTTGTCAAAGCAAAACATTTTCACTTTGTAGCTGAGATAATCTCTTCTCCTCAAATTCTTGCTTTCCAATGTATTTATTCACTTTGCTTTATTTGGTCTGATACCGTGGTTCCATTTCCTTTGACACTGTGTGTGGCTTAGGTCTCTTTGTAACTCTTCTATAGCCAAAGTCTTTTTTCTGAGAGCATCTCCTCTGTAATGGAGCTCAATTTCTAGCCTATTGCATTTACTTTTAGCTTTAGAAAGTTGTTGAGAAAGAGATTCATTATTTTCTTTTCTGTTAGTCACATAAAAATTCATTTTGTTTCCTAAATGAAAGCACTCATCTCTTGTTCTCTGGAAAGCAAGTCCTAGGTCTCTTTTGGATGTTTGACTTTAATCATTATCATATACAGTAACAGCCAGTCTAGAATGGTATGATTAAATTTATCTTTCCAGTCTTTCCTTGTTTTGTTTTCCATCCTCCAGCTTAGAATTCAGCATTGCATTATCAGCTGTCAGAGCATGAAGCTGTCCACTATATGGGAGTATCATTTTTGTTAATGATTTCTCATGCAGTTGCTACTTTTTTTGAAGGCTATCATTCTTTTCTTTGACAATTTCAATTACCTCAAAATATTTCTTTTCTTTTTTTCTGGCTCTTATTTTATATTGTGTCTATTTCTAGTCTTAGTATGGCAGTATCTTTCTGCATCATGTAATTTTTATGCAACAGATTCTTTTCTTTTTCATAATTATGAGAAATCTAAGTAAAACAAAGGAAAGTTTTAGCTAGCACTCAATAAAATGACCTGTCATAATTTCCTCTGAAAATAAAGAATAGCCTGTACATTTATACAATGAAAGGATTGCAGTAAGTTGATATCCAACTGGGAAAAAATGGGCTCCAAACCTTATAGAGCATAAGTTTCCAAAAATTCAAAAATTTATTTGAAGACAATC
Organism: Lepilemur ruficaudatus; assembly: GCA_963574885.1. Lineage (NCBI taxonomy): Eukaryota > Metazoa > Chordata > Mammalia > Primates > Lepilemuridae > Lepilemur > Lepilemur ruficaudatus. The sequence continues at coordinate 806 of CAUYRT010082633.1, read as the reverse complement.
AATCCACGAAAGTAAAAAAGAAACCACCAGAGAATTTTTAAAAATCTTAGTACTGGAAAAGTCTTTCTCTGAATTACCACAAACTCAAAGGCATAAAATGAAAGATTAATAAATTTGACTACACTAAAAAATAGGGTTTACATTCTACATATCTAGCCTACACACCACCCCATGGTAGGAGACTCAGCTCTCCATATATTCAGACAGATGAAATTTCCCAAAGTTCTTTAAGTTTCATTTTCCTGAGAGTATTCCATAGATTTCTACTTTACTAGCATTTTTATAGTCAGTTATAAAAATTACATTGATTGTTATATGATAAATCTAGGTATTATACTAATCAATTTTTTATACACTAATGAACACATTTAGGTATGACAATTCTGAAAGGAAGAGGTTAAAAATATAAGCAAGCTGCAGGATTTCCCCCAGTTGTTGTCTTCCTCCTCCTGCTCCTCCTGTTTCTTTCTTTTTTTTTTTTTTTACTAGGTAAGATCTTAGGGATAAGCATTCTATGTCAAAATTAATTTTTTTTAGAGGCAGATATGTTCCAAGTTACTAAGTCCAATAGAGTTAAAACATCAATAACACCTGTGCCAAAAGTAGCATATGAACTGATTTTTAATTGTCACTTTTATACTTTTCTCCCAGCTGTCTGTGAAAGGTCTTAGTTGCTGCCCTATTTTGAGAAACAGTAGCCAGTGGATTTTATCTCCTTCTACCTTCTTGACATGCCAGAAGGAAAGAGACAATACCTTAATGGATCTGTTTTCAGAAATTTTTGCTCCCAATATAGCTTTTTATAA
>CAUYRT010082630.1:0-16217 GCA_963574885.1 Lepilemur ruficaudatus | reverse complement strand
GCATGGTGGCGCATGCCTGTGGTCCCAGCTACTCGGGAGGCTGAGGCAGGAGGATTGCTTGAGCCCAGGAGTTTGAGGTTGCTGTGAGCTAGGCTGATGCCACGGCACTATAGCCTGGGCAACAGAGTGAGACTCTGTCTCAAAAAAAAAAAATCTATATCGTGGCCCTTTTTCTGAAACCAACATGAGCCAGCTGGTAAAGATCAGAAAAGCCAGGATCATAAAATCAAATATTAAGATCAAATTCTTTAGCAAAGCCAATTGGATCAATTATAGGCTCAGGAAAATATTTAACAGAATTTTTTTCTTTTTATTTTTGAGAGAAGGTGTCTTCACTGTGTTACAGAGGCTTTAGGGCAGTGGCCTAATCATAGCTCACTGTAATCTCAAACTCCTGAGCTCAAAAGATCCTCCTGCCTCAGCTTCCTGAGTAGCTAGGACTATAGCAACTACCATGCCTGGCTAATTTTTAAATTTTTTTGTGGAGATAGAGTTCTCATTGTATCGCCCAGGCTAGTCTCAAACTCCTGGCCTCAAAGGACCTTCCCACCTTGGCCTCCCAAAGCACTTGGATTACAGGCTTGAGGCACTGCACCTGGCCCCAAATTTTTTTTTCCTTTTTTTTTAATTTCAGCATATTATGGGGGTACAAATGTTTAGGTTACATGGGTTGCCTTCCCCCCTCCCCCAGAGTCAGAGCTTCAAGCGTGTCCATCCCCCAGATGGTGCGCTTCGAACTCATTATGTATGTATCTACCCATCCCCTCCTCACCCCTCCCATCTGCCTAACGCCCGATAACTGTTATTCCTATATGTCCACTTAGGTGTTGATCAGTTAATACCAGTTTGCTGGTGAGTACATTTGGTGCTTATTTTTCCATTCTTGCGCTACTTCACTTAGTAGAATGCGTTCCAGCTCTATCCAGGAAAATACAAGAGGTGCTGTATCACCATTGTTTCTTATAGCTGAATAGTACTCCATGGTATACATATACCACATTTTATTAATTGACTCATGTATCGATGGGCAATTGGGTTGTTTCCACATCTTTGCAATTGTGAATTGTGATGCCATAAACATTCGAGTGCAGATGTCTTTTTTATAGAATGAATGTCTTTTGTTCTTTTGGGTAGCTTTCCAGTAATGGGATTGCTGGATCAAATGGTAGATCTACTTGTATATCTTTGAGTTATCTCCATATTCCTTTCCACAGAGGTTGCACTCGTTTGCAGTCCCACCAGCAGCGTAGGAGTGTTCCTATCTCTCCGCATAGTTTTAAATGGAATGCTATCATAGTCAGCAGAGTGTAGAGGATTATTATAAAAAGATTTTTAATCGAATGTTTTTATAGTTGAGACTTCTTTTTGTTTATTTCAATGAATGAACTCCGCAAGAGTGAGATTGCTTGGTGAAAGCTTATGAAGAGTTTTGTGGCTCTTGATAACATATTGCTCCTAAGAAGACTAAATCAATCAACTTGCATTATCCTAAAAGTACCATTTCCTTCATTACTCTGTCAGCATAGTTTGAATAGTTTGGTCATTGTTTTCAAATGTAACCTTATTTTACTTTGTATTTCATTAAAATTTAGTAAACTTAATGTACACATTTAAAAAGAAAAAGAAAAAGAAAAAAATCTCAATCCAGTAGAAAAAGAAAAAAAAATCATTTACAAAACATAGCTAAAGATGTATTGATTGTGAAAATATTTCTTCATTCTCATTTTTAAGTACCTTCTGGTTATTGTATGAGTAGCAGTTCCTAAACTTATATTCATGTTCTGAAGCTTTGCTGTATCTGTGACATAAAATCAATCATGATTTAAGTGCACACATATTTACTTGATCTTTTAGTTTTTCAATAAAATAGAAAATTTTTTTATTTAATACATTTGTGAATTTTGTTGTTTTTAAGGAAAGTAGATGGTTTCAAATTATATCTGGTATATAGTGTTAAGACTGCTAAATTTCTGTAAGTCACTAAGGTGATGAATTAGACCTGTATTTAGTTAAGCAATATTAAATGTATTTTAAGTGCCTGTAAGCTTATTCATGGCTTTGGCATGAATACATTCTATATACTTAGTCTTTATAAAAGGATAAAAGTCATATGATTTTCTCAGACCTTAACGCCTTACTAACAAAATGATTAGAAAAAAATTTGAACCTCTTAGAAAATTCGCCTAGACGTATTGTTTCAATGTTGATCATAGAATTTGTTTTATTTCAGTGTAAATGAATTGGATATCTTTAGAACAGTCATTGAGGTATTCTCATGTAATGTTTCTCTTTAGTAACAGTTAAGATGTGTGTAAAATACTTAATAGGTATGAACTACCAATTAATGACTGTCGATGTCTTCAGACTTAATGGTGGAGAATTGAGTAATAAAAATTTTCAATTATTGGATATTCACCTCACCTTCTTCCTGTGCAGGCATTTTAAAAAAGAAAATCCAGACATATTCAGCTATAGACTTAAAACCATTAATGTCTGTCTTTAGTGCTAGGAAACTTATCAACAATAGTTCTGTTGATAATAAGTCTGTTCTTATTAACAATAATCTTAAATTGTGTGATTCTCTAAAGACTACTGTGAATAGTTAATGAGGTAAATTAATGATAGCATCAATTATATGTGTTGATTGTACCCATGAAGGAAGAATTATTCTAAAATATATTCACAAATGTATGGCCTATAATAGACCATTCTTTGAAATTGGAGGGTAAATATTTTTTTTTGCATTTTTTCTCTGAACTCTGGCTAACCATTCTCAACACCAAGAAAATAAGTCAGACTGCCGTGTCAGGCACATGCTGATAGAAACTGAGAAGAAGCAATGTTAACCAATGTTAACTTTTTAAAAATCAATACCTCAATTTTTTTCCAGAGAAAAAGACTGAAGCTTTATAGTACCTTATAGAATTTTTTGAGTAGGAAAGGACCTGTCAAACAGATGTATAAATAACTGATAGTCCATTTATAATATTTCTACTTAGTTATAATCCCTCCTCTGCTAAACTTCTATATTGAAGCAGCCTTTTCCCTTCCCGAAGAATGATATTTCCTATGTGGAATTCTTAGTCTATTTAAAGGGATTAAAGGATTTACCAAAGAGCAAAAAGGAAAATTAGTATCAGAATCATTATGTATTAGTTTTAAATAATTCATTTCAATGAAGAGTAATTATGGAAAATTAATTTTTAATACTTTAATTTCAAATAGTATATTGACTTAGAAGATGTAATAGTTTAGCTTTGGATTAAATAAAGAACAATTAATTATTTTAATTATACCTCTATGTACACATAGTCTCATATTCTGAATAAGGATTTTAAAAATGATCTTGAAACTTCTTAGAGTATTAGCTGTGTTACTAAGAAAAGCACCTTCTAGCTACTAATATTTCCATGCATGCCTCATATTTAGTTTAAATATAACATTGTTTTGAACAAACAGTGTTTATAACCTTACTGAGTGAGTGGTGAATGCTTAATTTTTAAGCATCAAGCACTTATATAATGTTGATAATGTATTTCCCTCCATTCTTCCTACTGCCGATGTCTGACACCTCTGTAGTAGATATTCTGCCCACTATATTCACAGCTTCCTGCTAGACTTCCGTGACATCAACCATCTTAATATATCATATGTCCCTAGTCTGCTCCCACATTACCTTTGAATACACCAGCCACATGCACAGATAGCTTCTCCCTACTGTGTGTTGTTATGAGTCTCCTGGAATCATTAACCATGCCCTAGTCATTTTATGACTTTGCCATCCTTGAGCTGTCTATGCCTTCTGCCAATGGAGACTGAGTTCCTTCAGTATTATAGAGACATTGACTAAATTCCAGAAGTAAGAAAAAGAAATAACTTTAAAAAGCAAATATCAAGAGGACTCTACAGGAAATGAGTCAATAAATTCCCTGTGCGTTTTATTCCTAATCTTACCAATGGATCTATGTATGTCTCTATTATTAAAAAGAAAGAGTTCATCACAGGTGAAAAAATGTGATAAACACTATCAAAATGGACACTGATGTGCTCTCTTTTGGACTTGGCTATTGATATTTCCCTGCATTGCTGGTAGGAAAAAGAGTGGCACAGGCTGTCAGCTATTTGTGAAGCTGTTTGCTTCACTCTCACCCTGTAAAGATTATCAGGTGTCAGACAGGAAAAATGAATCACAAAAGGACGATTTAGGCTAATATCTTTAGGAAAACGTTTGCCCAGTTTGTCTAATTTTGGGGATGATTCTCGTCTTTGAGCCAATAATGTTGTAATGACTAAGCTTACCATGTAGGCTTGGTGACAAATCCAAGGAGAACACCAGATTGCTTGCACTCAGGCTTGACCCTAGGCTATGAAGAATTGTTTCTTATCACAAGTGATATAGCCCATTTATTAAGAATAAAAATATGGTAGTTAGAAGACATAACCTATAATTATTAGTTTGTAGATTGTGCCATGGCCTAGAATGTTATCTGATTACCTTGTGACCGTAGTGGATGACAGATTAAGGGTTCAATTTGAGGAATCGAAGACAATTCTTTTTATTACTGAACTGCTAAGCAGGATTTTTGAAAGCACAGAACAAACCAGTGCTATTTTGAATGTTGGAAGATATACTGGGAAGATCAGTGGAAAAACAAATGCATGCTTTTTCTCACTTGCTTTTGGTTGCTATACTAAGTATTGCCTTCCTAGAAAAACCAAGTCTAATTGTGCTAGAATAGGCAAACTTTTTGAAATTTTTATAGTCATTTGCACAGCATAATCTACCTAAGAAATATTTCCTTAAAATGCAAAAAAATAAATTGACTGTGGTAATTTCATGTATGATAAAGCTAAAATCTAAAATTAGCACGGATAGGATGATGTTTTACATAAGTGATTCTGGAATGACTAAAGAGTCATATGGAGAATGTTAAAATTGGACCCGTTCCTCATGTCTGACATCAGGATATATATTTAAAGTAGACAAAGATTTTAATGTAAAAATAAAGCGAGACAAGTGATAGAAGAAAACATGCATGAGTCACTCACAGGTGAGTGGAGGATATGTGCTATTATTACACAAACTCCCAAGTGCTAAAAGAGAAAATATTGACATATTTGATCGTATATAATTTAAATAAATTATGCTAAAAATCACATAGCTGAGTAAAAAGGCAAACTACATAGTGAGAAATATTTGCAAAGCATATCCTAAGTATATTTGAGCTTTATAAAAGTCCAATGGAAAACATGCTAGAGCTATGAACAAATATTGCATAAAAATAAGTTGTACGTTGTATACATATATGCATATGTGTATGTGTAAGTATACATACATTCACACTCAAAATATTATAAATTTATGTTAAATAACATTAAAATACTATAATAGAACTGCAAATGCTTTCACTTGGGGGAAAATAAATTAACTCAAAGATAAATTTACGATTTTTTAAAAAATGCTGATAACAGTGGTGCCTCCCAATCATAGAAATTTTGAAAATTGCAACTAAAGTTACTATCAGAACAATTTTAATTCTTCTTCCATCACTGTAATAAATTAAAGTGAAGAAATGAACAAGTTTTAAACAAACTACATATTCCTATGAAGAAGGTTTCAGTGAAAAAAGCACTAGACGTACAAGCATACCTCATTTTCCTGCACTTCTCAGATATTGCATTTTTACAAACTGAAGGTTTGTGGGAACCCTATGTAGAGTTAAGTCTACTGGCGCCATTTTTCCAATAACATATGCTCACTTGTGTCTCTATGTCACATTTTGGTAGCTCTTGCAACATTTCAAACCTTTTAGTATTTGTACCTGTTATGATGATCTGTGATCAGTGACCTTTGATGTCGCTATGCAATGTGTTACTATTGTATAATAATTGTTTTGGGATGCCATGAACCATGCATGCCTAGGTAAGAGGATGAACTTAATTGATGAATGTTGCATGTGTTCTGACTTCACCACTGACTGGCCGGTCCCTGTCTCTCTCCCTCTCCTCAGGCTTCCCTATTCCCTGAGACATTTCTATTTTAATACTGAATTAGGCCAATTAATCCTATAATGGCTTCTAAGTGTATTTAAGTGAAAGGGAGTGTCATCAATCTCTCAATTTAAATTAAAAGCTAGAAATGATTAAGCTTAGTGAGGAAGGCATGTTAAAAGCCAAGAGAGGTCCATAGCGAGGCCTCCTATGCCAAACAGTTAACCAAGTGCTAAATGCAAAGGGAAAAGTTTCGAAGGAAATTGAAAGTGCTAATCCAGCGAATACACAAGTCATAAAAAAAATAAAACAGCCTTATTGCTCTTGTGGAGATAGTTTGAGTAGTCTGCATAGAATATCAAACCAGCCACAATATTTCCTTAAGCCAAAACCTAATCCAGAGCAAGGCTCTAACCTCTCTTCAATTCTATAAGGACTGAAACAGGTGAGGAAGCTACAGAAGAAAAGTTGGAAGCTATCAGAAGTTGATTCACGGAGTTTAAGAACAGAAGCTGACTTCATCATGTAACAGTGCAAGGTGAAGCAGCAAGTGCTAATGTAGAAGCTACAGCAGCTTACCCAGAAGATCTAGTTAAGATCACTGATGAAGATGGCTACCAACAAACAGCAGATTTTCAATGTAGATGAAATGGCCTTGTATTGGAAGAAGATACCATCTAGGACTTTCATAGCTAGAGAGGAGAAGTCGATGCCTGACTTCAAAGCTTCAAAGGACAGATTGACTCTGTTGTTAAGGGGCTGATGCAGCTGGAGACCTGAAATTGAAGCCAATGTTCATTTACTATTCCAAAAATCCTAGAGCCATTAAGAATTATGCTAAATCTACCCTTCCGATGCTCTACAAATAGAACAACAACGCCTGGATAAAAGCACACCTGTTTACAGCATGACTTACTGAATATTTTAAGCCCGCTGCTGAGACATAACTCTCAAAGACAGTGATTTCTCTAATGCATCTGAGAAAAGTAAACTGAAAACCTTCTGGAAAGGAGTCACCATTCTAGACACCATTCAGAACACTTGTGATTCATCTCCATAGTGTTTTCCCTAGAGGCTGTGCTAATTTGCAGGCCCCAAAACAGTGTATAAGTGTTCTTTTTTCTCTGCTTTCACACCAGTATCTATTTTACTACTCAGCCAAAGGTACTTTGCAGCAAGTCGGCTAGAACTGGAGACCATTATCCTAAGTGAAGTATCTTGGTAATGGAAACACATGTACTTAGTAATAGTTGGAAGCTAAACAATGGGCACACACAGGCACAAAGAGAGGGGTGTGGAAGTAAAAACCTATCTATCAAATACAATGAACATTATTCTGGTGATGGACGCCATTAAAAGCCCTGACTTAAGTATTTATACAAGATATACATGTAACAAAACATTTGTATCCCATTAATATTTTACAATTAAAAAAAGAACATTTAGGATTCATAGGAGGAGGTCAAAATGTTAACATTAATAGGTGTTCGGAAGAATTTGATTCCAACACATATGGATGACTATGAGGACCTCAGGACTTCAGTGGAGAATGGAACTGCAGATGTGGTGGAAATAGCAAGAGAACTAAATTAGAAGTGGTGTCTGAAAATGTGACTGAATTGCTGTAATCTCATGACAAAAGTTTAATAAGTGAGGATTTGCAAAGAAAATCGTTTCTTGAAATGTAATCTACTGCTGGGGAAGATGTTATATATTATGAAAATGACAATAGATTTTAAAATATTATATAACTTTAATTGATAAAGCAGTGTCAGGGTTTGAGAAAATTAACTCCAATTTTGAAAAAATGTTCTACTGTGGGTAAAATTCTATCAAACGGCATTGCATTCTATGGAGAAATCTATTGTGAAAGGAAGAGTCAATCAATGCAGCAAACTTCATTATTGTCTGATTTTAGGAAATTGCTACAGCCACCCCAGCCTTCAGTAACCACCACCTTGAGCAGTCACTGGCTATCAACATCAAGGCAAGACCCTTCACCAGCAAAATGATTACAACTGGCTGAAGGCTCCAGTGATTTTTAGCATTTTTTATAAAATCTTTTAAAACTAAAGTGTGTAAATTCTTTTTAGACATACTACTATTGCACACTTAATAGACTATAGGGTAAATATATCTTTTTTATGCATTGGGAAACCAAAAAATTTGTGTGACTAGCTTTATTGTGATATTTGCTTTATTGTTGTGGTCTGGGACCAAATTTGCATTATCTCCAAGATTTACCTAAATTTAAGAAAGTACTCAAAGTATTTTTGCCAGCACAGTTTAAATATATATTTATGTTGAAACCTGAAAATGACATCTAGACACTATATTAATATATTTTGTAATTAAAAAAACTAAGAAAATGTCTACTCATTTGTTGAACATGTACTCACTACTAAAGCAATATTTATGCTTAAATATGATTTATATTTGTTAGATGGAAAAGTAGGGCTTTGCCTTTTATGCTTGAACTTTTATTTTATTGTAGAAGAGAAAAAAATTAAATATCATTTTCATCCAAACTATTTTAAGTTAACTGTTACTGGGAATAAAATTGTTTAAATTTTCACCTAGAGACATTTCCTAAATCCAGAGTAAGGCATCCTAGGCTGTCTGGATTCCTTGTCTTCCTCTTCATTGCTTAGCTTGTTTCCCTTCATTATCTACTTATTTATATATTTTTAAATTTCTTTTTATTTATTTTTCTAGTCATATATAACTCTTGTGTTTATGTTGAAAAACTCTTTTGAAAATTCTTAACTAATGATATCACCATTTGAGTTTGTACATATTTGTTACTCTCAGATGAAAAATATTTAATATTGGAGAATATTACCACCTGAATTCCATTCTTTCCCCCAAGAAATTTGTACTTATCCAATGATATTTATAGGTGAAACAGAACATGCAAAGTCATAGGAAATCTGAGAAATTACCATAATACTTATAATAGTATGAATCAAAAATCAACTAAGCCCCCATCCTTAGGAATATCCTCTCTTTGGAATATAAGTAAAACACATAGCATAACTCAACATCCAAAATAAATCAATGTATGACTTAGAACACTCATTTCATTTTTATTTAAAGCACAAATGATTTATTCACACCTACATTGTTCTTAACATTTTCTTTCTGCTGAAACGACAAATGTGAAACCTCCTGGTTTCATTTATGTTGTATTGGTATATGTTTAAATAAATACTACATTAAACAAATCCTCAAAAAAAATCAGGGCCTAATCAAAGATCCACCTCCTTTCCTTTTGTGAAATGCATTTTGCATAATAAAAATCTTCTGCAGCAATTTATATATCAAGGAAAGTCAATGAGGGTCTCATCTTAGAATTAATGACAAAACATATGATATTAGTTCTGACATCAATTGCTGCCTTTAAGCAATGAATTTCCGCTTAGCCAACCATTACCTCTATTTAATCAAAATAATTACCTGTGCAAATCCCAAATACTAGAACTGGTTGGAAGGAAAACAGAAGTGGATTGTTAAGTTTTATTACAAAGAATCTTAAAGATACTTTAAAAGTAAAGAATAATAGAGGCGGTGCAAATGGGACAATTTACTGTTCTATACAATGATCAATCTTGGCCGATTTTGTTTTATTTTCACTCCACATACTTCTTCCAACACCTCCATGGATTATTTTGAAGCACATTCCAGTACCATGCAATTTCATTCATGAAAATGTTAATATATATGTAAAAAGTAAGTATTCATAAAAATATATCCAAAACACTATTAATAAACCCAAAGCACAAAAAAATAACTTCCGAATATCATCAAAGTACTTTCTCTCTATACTAATCACAGTCTCTTCAATGAATAAACTGGGTATAGATTTACTCATGTTCTGGATTTTTCTGATTACAATTGTAGAATTGTTAAACAAGTTTCTTTGTCATTGTATCATTCCAAAATTGGAAAATATATTTAGAGGTCTGATATTCTCTTTATCTCTCTCACAAGAATGCTTTATAGGTTCTTTTTTTTTTTTTTTAATCAGGAGGCACATAATACTTAGTCATCTTTTATTTGTGATGTTAGATGCCCTTGATGATTATAACTTAGTTTCTATATCTTATTAGGGATTATAAATATCATAATATTCTAAATTTCTTAATTTATGAGAATAAATAATATCATAAAAAGATGTAGTGATTTAAATATTGATGCTTTTCAATTGCATTATTACTCTTATTGATATTCAAATTGTCCCATTTTTGACCTGTAAAACTTCTTCAATTTGACTACTGAGCCCTTTATAAGTACCCCAGTGGTCTTTGATAACTTTCTTGCTTTGTCCTATGACAAAATATTTATAGAGAGCCCAGCAATATGGGATATTTTAATACTAAAATTTGTGCTACTAATAATTTAACCGGGACAAGAGGTATAAATCAAAAATCTCTGGCACCAACCAGATTGCTACTGTAATTTACATTCACATTAGTCTTTAAAATTTTATTATATCCCTTGTCATGACTTAGAATTTTCCTTTTCACTTAAAGTATTTTTTTTAATTTTGATGGATTTGGGGGTACAAGTTGTTTTTGGTTACAAGGATGAATTGTATAGTGGTAATGTCTGAGTTCTTAGTGTACCTGTCACCCAAATATCTCTATGCTTTTCACTTAACATTATCTTTGATGTGTCAAGGACGATATATTAGGGTTGTAAATATATTCACACTATACTCAGAAGTAACAAAGACAACATCCTTTTTATTTTTTTTTATAATTTATTATCATAAGCCTCCCTCATGGGGAATAAAAATGGAGGTGAATTTATTTCTATCAAATTTATAACTGTATATGATGATTTAAAGAGTTCTTTTAAGTAACAGTCACTCTCTCCTATTTCACCTGCACCTTTTAATAACTTTTCCCTCTCTGGGATAATGCTGGTTTTCCGTGACTGTGTCATACACAGTAATGGTCTTCCTGATCCATGTGGTCTACAGCTCTGGACTTACCCCTTTTAGATCCTGGGGTCCTATATGTTCCCAATGCTTAAGTGGACCAGTAGAATAACTTATGATTTAGTCTCTCTCAGCTTTGACAACCACAGATCTACACTGATGATGTCTGTTGTGCAAGTCATCTGAAGCGATGCTGCATCCTCGACGCCCTGGGCAGTGTACCCAGCTGACTCTGTTCTTCATCATTTTTATGGAGGCTCCTTTTAAGGTTGGCTTTTCAGGCAGCCTCTAAATTCTTCCTGGAAAACGTAGAGTAGTTTACGTAGCTTTATCTTCCTACCTAACATCTCTGAGCACCCAAATTTACTTGAATGTGGCCATCTCATGTTTAGATAATGATCGTTAAGTGGGAATATTATAATAAGGAGATCTTTCTTGGGCTTGCTTCGTAACTACCTTTCATATCATCTTCTATAGAATTGTTGCCACTAAAGAAGAATTTCAGAATTCAGAGCTCTGAAAGCTTCTTTATCTTGCAGGGCATTTTCCTTCCTTTGACTATGGACCTTTGGGATAGAAGTGGGTCAACATGTCTCAGTTATATTCTTCTTCCTAAGAATCTTCTCTACACCATGGGAGGATCTCTATGGTCTAATATAGCTGTATCAAGCTTATTGCTTTGCTTAGGATCACAAATAATTTCCTCTTTCAATGTCCCAATTTCAAAGAAAGTTGCAATTAGAAGATAATATTAGGGGGAAATTGAGATTCATTTCTTTAACATTTGCAAAATATTATTCCCATTTTAATGATATATTTCAGAAAAATATGTACAAAACAATTAACACTGTTAATGGGCACAAAAATAGACTCTGGTGGGGAATGTGTGTGCATGTATAAATCTGTAGAGATGTAGAGTGAGTGTGAAAGTAAAAATTCTTTTTAAATATGAGGTCAGTTTTTCACACATTAAATCATATTTATAGAAATTTTCCATACACTCTGTTTGATGACAGACAGAACCAGGTGACAGGAGTAGAAGAAAAATAAAATCACAGCAAAGCAAGGGTACCCAGGTGAAGTTCAACTGTGATTTTGTAATTGTGATCAAATTGAAAACTGTGAGCATCCTCCTGTTCTTCACCCATTGCAGAGTTAAAAATTGATGAGTGTAAAAAATATTGAGAGACAACAAGCTGCTCAAATGACTTAGCCCTACTCATGAAAACACTGTATAGGTAGCTCTCTTCTAAAACAATAATAAATTATCATGTGGTCTTTAAAACAACAACAACTTCAGAACCAGAGAAGGGGAGGAGTATTTGGGAGATTCAGATCAAGGACGTACCTCTCAAAATGATATATTGCAGAGTAAAATACAAAAGATCTAAAGTGATTTAGCATCCTCAACAAAGAATAAGAAATCATCCTATAAAACAATAACAGAGTGCATCAAGGTGAAAAGAAAAGAAAGGTAGATAAGAAAGAGAAGGAAAAAGACTTAAAAAAGAAATAAGAATTATTAAATAAGATCAATAAAGAGTAGAATTCAGATATAAATCAAGATTAGAACAAATTTCTAGGAAGAGAAGACATAATATAATAAAAAAAATCAATTCTCCGATCTTAAACACATTAAAGTAATATAACTCCAAATGGAATGCAATAAAATTTTTGTTGGGGGTGGAATACAATGATTTTAATGTCGACATGAAAGAATATTATCTGAGAGTAATTTTAAAATGCATTCATTGAAAATAATAATGAGACCTATTCCAAGCCATATATTTTTTTAATAAAATATTGTTTTAGAATGCCAATAGCAAGATTTCAGTGTTGACTCAGGAAGAGACAAATAGATCAATGGAAAATAATAGAATACTCAAAAACATATATTAGTATATAAGGCCTCACTGTATATAGCAGTAAACATTTTTAAATATGATTAGACCCTTACTTCACACTTCATCAATTTTAGGACATAAAATTTTCAATGTAAAATGTAAAGCAATATAACACTTAACAAAGGATTTGGAAGGTTACTCAGGCAAGCAAATTTTTTGTAAATAAACCAGGAAAACCAAAGGATATAAGAGCATAGTCATATTTGAGTCCAATAAAAAAAAAATTCAACTTCTATAGCCAAATGTTTTCCAGTAGAACTTTTTAAGATGATGGAAATGTTCTATATCAGAGCAATCCAATATAATAAATAGCCAAAAGCCACATATTGAGCACTTGAATTGACAATGTGACTGAGATACCAAATCTGGCAAATGGATGCTATATTGGAAAACACTGCTGTAGACAATGTTACTACTATGGTAATAGGACAAAATTATCATGTGGTATGTTATTTAGCTAGAGTCAATAAATGTTCATTTAAACTGTTTGGAAAATTTACAATGAAATGTGATAAATGCTAATTATTTTGAAAGATAATTCACAGAAGAAAATTCTAGATGGCAAATAAATAAATGAAAAGAAGGTCAACTTTTCTAAGATTTAAATAAATCAAATTGAAGTAATTATTAAACATAACTTCTCACACATCAAATTGAGGAAACAATAAAATATATGATATTATACATAGTTAACAAGGATTTCTTTTGTGCATGGTAATGTTACCACTTCTTAGCTGGCAGCCTGTTGTTATGTTTTAACATAAACTTGAATGTAACCTTGACCAGAAAGTTCACTAATCATACTCTCAGGAATCCATCTCAAAAGCAAAAGCATGAGCCATGGTAATATAAATATACAGAGCTGTCTATGGTGTCAAGAAATCAATAAACATAGAATAAAATTATAAAGAGTGAATATTTATTACCTAACCTAATGAATTCATTGAGTGTACATTAATATAATTTAAAATTGAGGTTAATCTATGAAGATTGAATTTGGAGAATTTCCATTAGAGAGCTAGTTAAAGAAAAAAGCAATAATCAGAAAAAAATATATAATACATTCTTCTTATTATAAAATAAACAATGACAAAATTAAAATTGCCACACAACTCTTTATAGTCTAGTTTTAACACTACCCACTGTAAGATTCAACAACATCTTTCACCCCAGAGACTATTTGCTTCTGACAGGACTTTCTCGTAAGCTATCCTTTTCCTAAAGATTCCTTCTTCACTATTACCATCTGTCCAAAAGCTGTCTCAAGGCCAATGTCTCATGGCCAAAATGAGGCCAATTATCATTTCTCCTAAAAAACTGCCAAGAAAACTCTCATCATCACCTACATTCTTTTCTTCCACAATTATTTAAAAATTCTACATCTCTCAAGGCATATCATTTCACCCAGAACCTTTGCATCAAATGGATCTGCAAACCCCTTATTCTGACGCTTAATATCATCCTGCACTGAAGCTCTATCATTAAGATTGCCCATATGATCTCTGAAGTTCAAGGTCTGTAATTGGAGAAATCCTCATATCCTGCTCACATCCTTGTTTTAAAATTTTCAATGCTTTCTTACTCTAAATGTAAACCTCAGTAGCCCTCTCAAGAGGTGACTCTGTGTGTGCACATGTGTGTGTTTGTGTGTATGTCTTGACACATCCCACATCCAACTTAATCTGGATTTGGGATAGACCTTATTTTTTCTTCTGCTCTTCTGCTCCCAGACAAAACATTGCCAGATAGATGATTGATAGATAGATAGATAGATAGATATAGAGATATATTAATAGATACAGATCTGGACAGAGAGAGAAGAGAGAATGAACCATTTCTGGTCTCGTCATTTACTGTTGTGAATTCAAGTTACTATCTAGTGTCATTTTCTTACTTGAAAACAACTTTGCTCCCATCTACTTCCTTTGTGTTATTATTGGCAAATATTTTACATTCCTATAGTTTATAGGCCCAACAGTACAGTTTTATACAATTTCTCTTTAAGTTGTTAAGAGAAGAAAGGACAAGAACTGTGCATCATCTTCTCTTCTACAATTACCTTAACCAGTGTTCTTTGGGTTTGTGTGTATATTAATTCTAATTACTGTCTAAGTGGCATCGCTTGCTTTCACCTTGAAGAACTTCCTTTTATTATAAGACAGCTATGCTAGCAAAAAGTTTGCTCATTTTTTGTTTATATGGGAATGTATTAATATAAATTGTATTATTGAAACATACTTTAATTTCTTGTTTGACAGTATTTTGGCTTGTATGCTTTTTTCCTAGCACTTTGAATAGGTCATCCCACTCCTTCTGAACCAGTGTTTCTAATGAAAAGTCAGCTATTAATCTAATTGGGATTCCATTGCACATTATACGCCATTTTTCTATTGCTGCTTTAAAGATTTTTTCCTATCCTTGTCTTTCAGCATTTTTATGATGCTGTGCATATATCCTACTTGGAATTTATTGAGATTTTTTTCCTTCTTTATTGAAGCATACTTTACATATCATGCCTTTACTCTATTTTAAGTGTACAATTAAATGATTATTAGTGAATTTACCAAGATATACAGTTAATCACATAAATCAGTTTTAGAGGAATTCCTTACCCCTATTGAGACCCCGAATTCCCTTCCCCAACTACTTTTCAAGCATGCCCCTCCCCTCCACAGTACCCACCACATCGCTCAGACGTGGGTCCACCCTCCACCCCCTGAAATCCCTAGTGAACACCACCACCATTTGAGCACCATAGTGTTAATCAGTCAATACCAATTTGACAGCGAGTACATGTCGGGCCCATTCTTCCGGTCTTGTGTCACCTCACTTTGAATAATGGGCTTAAGCTCAATCCAGGATAATATAAGCGGTGCTAGCTCAATGTCATTTCTTAAAATTGAGTAATATTCCATTGTAAACATATACCAAATTTTAATAATCCACTCATGAATTGGTGGGGACTCGGGTTGTTTCCATGACCTAGTAATAGTGAATTGTGCTGCCATAAACATTCGGGTGCAGATGTCTTTATAGTAGAATGTTTTATGCTCTTTTGAGTAGATGCCTAATAATGCTATTGCTGGATCAAATGGTATTTCTATTTTTAGCTCTTTGAGGCATCTCCAAATTCTTTTCCACAAAGGTTGCACCAATTTTCAGTCCCACTAGCAGTGTAAGAGTGTTCCTGTGTCTCCACATCCTCGCCAGCATTTGTTGTTTTGGGGTTTTTTGATAGAGGCCAATCTCACTGGGGTTAGGTGGTATCTCCTTGTGGTTTTGATTTGCATTTCTCTAATGATTAGAGATGTTGAACATTTTTTTATATGTTTGCTGACCATTATTCTGTCTTCTTTGGAGAAGTTCTATTCATCTCCTTT
>CAUYRT010082629.1:0-31842 GCA_963574885.1 Lepilemur ruficaudatus | reverse complement strand
GGAATTAAAACCTTCATCCCTGCCCAAGGCCAGCAGTTAGAAAGGCAGGGAAGTGTTCTTTGTGTTTTTTTGTTTGTTTGTTTGATTGTTTGTTTTTTGTACCACAGGAGATAGCTCAATAGAAATGTCCAGGCAGAAGTCACAAGAATGTCTTTGCCAGAGATGGGGTCAATCTGAACTGTCAACTGTAGTTAAATAATGATAGCCTGAAGCCAAAAACCCACCCTTTAAAAACTCTGTATTTCTGTTAATACATAGGAAAATGGTAATTTAAAAAGTGAGTCTGCCATTCTCCTCATTTTTCTAGCAAATTAATAAACCTCCCTTTCCTTCTCCTCAAGCCATTTCTCCTCATTCTTCTGATGTGGCCTCGAGGACAAGTGCCAAACTTTTGGTAACAGTTATAATTCCTTTCCTGTGGATTTTGGCCAGACTTAAAATGGAGACATTCTAGATTCAAGCCTCTGTATATCCTTTCCAAAAGCCTGAATATCTGGAAGGAATTCTGCTCAGTAAGAGTTGAGAAGAGATTGAGGGAATGTTTGGAAACTGAGAGAGGAGTTGATTCTATAAAAATCTGTGAAGGTAAAAGTAGTCTATGATCCCATTTCTATTTCTTAATGAGGTCTTCCCTGACCATTTCTTTTAAAATGTTTCATTTTTTCCCCTCTTCATCTGTTCTGTGTTTTCCCATATCACTTAATACTTTCTAACATACTATATAATATACTCATTTACTCTGTTTTTATGTACAATTAGTCTGCTTCTAGTAGAAAGCAATTTCCATGAAGGCTGGATTTTTTTTTCACAGTTGCTGCCTATTTCATCTAACTTCAAAAGTAAAAGGCTATTATACTTTTTAAAAAATGATGACTATGAAGATACAATAAAAGAAATGGAACATCAAAAAAATCTGAAATGTTCTGATTTGAGTATGAGAAAGTGAATGAAAGATAAATATAGCTCAGATGCAAAATTTTAATTCAGTAAATTTTATAGAGGTATAGGGACTTTACCCACTTATTTAATGAATCAATAAATAACTTTGAGTTTTTAATTAATTAGATAATGGATGACATAGATGCAGTATATGAATATTGTAACAGGTGACATTTACACTGATTAACAGGATAATTAAAGAATGTTAATAGTCACAGTCCATGAAATGATTAACAACACACGACTTCACCCTTTTTATATGAAATAGAGGGATATAGCAGAGCTTCTTTATTCAAAAGATCAAAAGAAAAAGAAGTCTATTTTTGTCAGACATATTTTTTAAAATCTCTTTTGTAAGTAGGTTTTTTCTTATTTATGAATATGTATGTTTTAAACAGAAGGAAAGAATAATTTGAATTTCTTAAAAGTTGTGCAAGACAAAGGTCTTAAAAACCTACAAATGGCCAGTCTAAATTATTTTGCAGCCACAAGGAATGAACACATAAAAATCAAAGTGATTGCCTATTTGTTCAAACCCATTTTTCAGTGTTTCCTTTTTAAAGTACACTTGAACATCATGAAGTTTAAGTGAAGTGATGATAACCTGCTTTTCACTGTACTGCTTCAAATTGGTTCAAAGAGAATGAAAAAATCTCTCAACCCGTCAGTATCTAAAGGTGCATCTTTATATCTTCATTTATCTCTAGTTTCTTTTTTTCTTTTTGATAAAATTCTTGTCTAGCACAATGACAGAGAATAGTATTCTAAATCTCATCTCTTTACTTTGTCGTCTACATTTTCATCTTGCTTACCTCAGAAAGATGTTTCAAACTAGTAGAAAAGTACAAGATACTCGAAGTTGTTATGAATTCTTGTTCACTCATTCACTCCATGTAGTAGTAATCATAGCAAATTGCCAAACATTCCTGAAACCCAAGTTTTTCCTTTAGAAAAATAGAATCTTATGGAAACAATTTAGCTGATGTTTTTAACATTAAAGAAACACACAAAAAGTTATAAAGACATATCTTACATAGTCAATAAAAGTTCATTTGTATTTCACTTCTTCAATGCCGAATTTTAGTAACTGTCAATACTCTTCTATTACCACTGCTTTTATAGAGACCAGGGGAAAATTTCCCTTCTGCCCTCTGAAGGATCTTTGAAAATGAACTGACAATAGATTGTTTCATAGGAGATAAGGCATACGGATTAATTTAACATGCATAATTATTGGAAAATTGCATAAGAATGATTACCCAATAACTTCATATGGTATAGATGCTTATTTGAGCTTCTTCATATAAGGGGGGCTGTGGAGGAAATGGGGAACATAAGCAATTATTTTTTTAGCATCATTTTTGTTATAAATTTTAATGAGATAAAATTATTTCATAATTTATTGGGCATTTCCAAAAGAAACAAAATGATTTGAACATATATAATACCTAAAAATAAATTAAAGATAATGTTGATATATGTGACATTTTAGTAATTTCTATTTATGTTTTTATTAAATTAACCTCATTCCATTTTTTTTGTTTGTTTGGATTTTTTTTTTCATTTGTTTGTTTGTATGCAATTCTTTTGAGGAGTAGTAAATGGTTATCAGAAGTTGTGAATGACAGGTATTGGTATTAATTAATTTAAAAAAAGCAGAAAAACAAAATAGCACACAATAGCTTATGGGAAAGAGCATGGGTTTATAGTGAGACAGACAGATCCGGGTTTGTGTCCAGACTCTGCCACCTGCTAGTAGTAAATGGTTATCAGTAAAATGGGGCAAAAGTTTTTCAATTAATTACACATGTAGAAAATTACCTTGCTCTACCTATAAGTCAGATAATGATATCTATTATATGTTTTTCCCTTTTGTTGTAATTTTAGTTTCAACACTGAGCTCCATACATTTTTTTTGAGAGTGGTTTAGATTAATGATGAGATAAGCATATTTGGCAGAAACAAGCATTCATTAAATAAATGGTAACTGAGCATCTGCTATATGTGTGGCATATTTCTAGGCACTAGGATTACAAATATAAGGAAAAATAGACATATTTTCATTAGGAAACATCTCTAACATGGAAAAAAATGGAAAGAACACTGAATTTAAGTACTATAGCTAGACCTATGTTTTAGAATTATGTCAGTTTATCATTGTGAGCTTCAGAACATTTGCCTATAAAATGAATAATTTTATTTCAAAGACAAGAAGGTAAATTTAGGCTATTTATACCAATTGTCAATAAAGCCAGTTAGAAGAATTCAGTTAAAATGTTTAGCTAATTCCTGAGAGCAGTATTGGGGCTAGTATAAGGGTGTAAAACTTCATGAGCTGCATACAAAATGGGAATTCCTACTCATACTCAGGCTGTTCTCACAAAGCTCTATACCTGCCCACAAGAAAGATGAGGGCCAAAGCCAAGGACTGGCACAATTTTCCTATGTAGTTCAAGCCTCAGGGGGAAAAACGGCAACTGCTATGGAGAAAACAAGAAACCCCACACAGTTCCCTTCTTTTATGAGAAAAGGCTTTAGACCATAGTCGGAAGGGTGTCAAACCTCATCACCCACCGGGCACCCAAAACAAGGCTAGACATCATTAAGAACTTACTGGTGAGGGGAGAGGCAAGAAGATCACTGAGAAATTTTCACCCACAAGAAAAAAGATGGTAAGCAATAGCAACAGAATAGCATGCCCAACAAAGGTTAACAGGATTTAAGTAAAAACAAACATACAAACAAAAAACTGGGTTGGCTGTTGGAGGAGGGGGAAGAGCTAGCAGAGAAACAATCTCTGAGTTTTGTAGGTACAAAAAGAAGGTATAAACTGAATGTGGAGAAAACATTGAGCAGAATCCTATAGGTAAAGCAGTCCTAATCTAAGCACAAGGTAACACTAGAGGAATTTAAAGCCTGTTGTTCATTGAGTTTAACTACAGCAACAAATTTCAAACTCAGATCAGGTTCTCAGTGACTCAAAATCCAACACTAGAAAGAAAATGTGTGTCTATTTCCAGGAATGAATAATATTTACTACATTTTCTACATCACACAAAAAAGTGTGGCATTCAACCAGTAATGATGAAGCTATAAAGAAGCAAGAATAAAACCACACACTATCAAGAAATAAAACAATCAACAAAATCAGATTCAGAAATGAACCATGTATTGGCATTATCAAACACAGGATTCAACATGAATATGATTCATGTGTTAAACATTGTAGTGGAGAAGATGAAAACCATGCATGGAAAAATGATTAATTTCGGATAAGAGATGAGAAGAATAAGAAGGAAATGGGTATGGTATAAATGAAAACACAGTAAAAAAAATGAAGAATGGCTTTGATTGAGTTTCCATTTAACTTGACACAATAGAGGAAACAGAAACTGAAGATAGATCAATAGAAAATTTCAAACTTAAACAAAATAAAATAAAGAGTGAAAAAAGAAAACTCAGAATTGTGGGACATACATACCAAACATTGTAACTAAATTTGAATCTCAAGAAGAGAGAAAAATAAATACTTGAAGAGATATTTGAGAATTACAAAAATTGATAAAAAGCCATCAAAACAAAAATTCAATAAGCTGAGAACATAAAAAGGGTAAAACAAAGACAACATCTGAGACTCATAATATTCAAATAGCTAAAAATTAATGAAGAGAAAATCTTGAAGCATCAAGAAAAGAGATTCATTACATACAGAATTTCGATGATTAAAAATATGGAAGATTTCTTGTCAGAAACTATACCATCTAGAAGGCAGGGGTGACATTCTTGAAGATATAAAACAGAAAAAATATGATTAACCTATAATTCTATACTCCATGAATATATTTTCAGAAATGAAGGCTAAATAATGATTTTCTCAAAGATAAAAAAGCTGGGAGAAGACAGCAGACTTATAAGATATATTAAAGCAAGTACTTTAGGAAAAAAATATACAGGAAAGAAACATAGATCTATATGAAGAAATTAAGGGCACTACAATGACATCAATGAAGGTAAATATAAGGTTAAATTTTGTTTTTCAGTGAATTTACCGAGGTGTATAGTTAATCACATGAATTAGTTTTGAGCCACTGTCCTTCACAGCTGCATTAGAGTCAACATCCTGTGGGTGTAGTAATTTTCTGAGGGAAAGCTTATGTGATTCCCATTGCTCAGATTCCATTATTTGGGTGACAAGCAAAGTTGTCACTCACAGCTTGACATATCTGGGAGTCCACTTCATTTAAATCAGTGTATGAATCTCTGCAAGGGCTTTGCTCGAGAGAAGTTATAACAATGTGTCTCATTTAGTCAGAACTATTATTTACCACTTCCCTGCCACCACTCCAAATCCTGTATTTCTCTACTTTCCATGATGGCCAAGAGCCATAAGGGAAAGAGTTGGGAAAGTGTCCACCCTGTATGTGTTAGCATGTTTAGAGAAAGTGATGGAGAGATTCAACAGAACTTTAATTGTAAAGGGATACTTCAGGGATTTAAAAGACAGAACTCATTAAGAAGTAAGGAAAATTCAGATAGGTAGAATTCTAAGATGATTTCTCATAAT
Organism: Lepilemur ruficaudatus; assembly: GCA_963574885.1. Lineage (NCBI taxonomy): Eukaryota > Metazoa > Chordata > Mammalia > Primates > Lepilemuridae > Lepilemur > Lepilemur ruficaudatus. The sequence goes on along the minus strand of CAUYRT010082629.1, from coordinate 26,339 downwards.
CTTTTCCCTTGTAAAATTTCCCCTCAAATGTGAACAGGAATGTGAGACATCATTCCTGTGAAACTCCTTTTATATTTGAAAAGATTTTCCAAAGATGAAACTAAGGTTATGAATTAGTTGACTTTAGGCTAATCAAAATGGAGATAGGAGGGGTTTGACCTAATCAATTGAGCCCTTAAATCTTTTCCTACAGGTCAGAGACAGAAGAGCCAAAGATTAGACACAACAGAGACATTCTCCTGCTGGTTTTGAAGGCACAAATACTACATTATGGAGATGGTCACGTGGCAGGATGATGGGCATCCACGAAGAGCCAAAAACATTCCCTGATTTATATCCAGCAAAAGCTTGGGGACCTCAGTCCTCAGCTGTATGGAATTTAATTTCATGAACCATCTTTATGAGCTTGGGAGGTAATCCAAGGTTTAGATGAGAACATAGTCCTAGATGACACCACAATTTCAACTACGTGAGACCCTATGGAATCCAGCCATGACATGCCAGACTACTAACTCATGAAAACATTGAGACAATAAATTGGTGTTGTTTTAAGCTGCTAAGATTTTGATAATTTTTATACAGCAATAAAGAAAATGGTGGTTAAATTGAAATAGTGATCAACTTGTGAACACATAACTATCTAAAAGTAATATCACATGTGAAGTGTCCCCTTGGATTGTATGAAGATACGGCAAGACATATTTCTCAAAATATTAAAAATTTGATCCTTCTATAAATATTTACTTAGTATATGGCCAAATTTTACTTTACTTTTTTTTTATTGAAGTGTAATTTACATATCATGCCTTTACTCCATTGTAAGTGTACAATTAAATGGTTATTAGTAAATTTACCAAGTTGTACAGCTATTCACATAAATCAGTTTTAGAAGATTTCCTACCCCCTATTGAGACCCCTAATACCCATCCCCAAATACATTTCAAGCATGCCCCTCCCCAATTTAAGAAAAGGTTTAAGATAAAAGATTTAGTCAGTGAATGGTTGTTGGCCACACTCATGAAGGAAATAGTTTCTTGAGAAGATTGGATCACTCGACGTTGAACTAACTAGCTCTTGGGTTCTAATTTAAGATTTTTAAACTTGTGAAGTTTCCCTAGTTTCTCCCTAGGTTCTCTGTTGATTCTATTATTTTCATTACAAGTCTTTGTTTTCCTCTGGTCTTAGCGCCCTGTTTAAAAACCAGATGATCATAATTAAATGATTATTAAGGAAGGAAAGACAGTTATCATTTATTTCCCCTTTGTTTCTTATCAACATTAGTCTTTCTAACTCAGACTAACCCCAATTGATGTATATTTATACTTATAATTTAGATATTATAATGAAAAATATATGCCTATGTGTTCCAACAGAAATCTGAAACAGTATAAACTAGTCACTTGCTCGATAGTACTTACTGTAAAGAATGCAGTGTAGGTAGAAATTGTAAAACTTTGTCTTTGTTTACATATATAAATTAATATAAAAAATGTTCTTGGAGGATTTAGAACTAGTGTCCCCTTTTTCAGCCTCTTTCACCTTGTAGTAAATGAGAACATCACCCCTAATATTGCTTTGCTCTTCTCTATTTTCTGTTGAATGAATACGCCTACCCTTTTTCAAATATGATTACCCTCTTCTTCAGTTTTACTATTCCTGTGGAATTAGATCTCCTTATCAAGTACAGCAGTTCAATAATAGCTTTCCTTAAATAGGTACATGAAGGTCAACTTGAGAGACTTCCTTCTCCACAGGGATCAAAAAAAAATGTATGAAATGCCATTACAGTCTAAATTCTGATTGTCTCTAACCAAGTGGAAGGTGTTTTTATAAATAAATCTAAGTTTATAACAGATGGCTTAGCACAAGCAGAAAAGGGAATCAATAAGAAAAATGAAAACAGTTATATGTCAATGAATATTAACAGCTTAATATTAAAAGGGCCAAATGAACTCTTAGCAACTCTATATATTATTATTTCAGAACTGTTACTTTTAAAAAAGAAAGGATATGTTTTTGTCATATGTGATGCAGTTGGTTCTTTCAGTAGATGTTTATCTCTAACACCTATTTTCATACAATTTAAGCTAAAGCAAATTACAGATATAACTACAAATAAACAGCACGCTTATGTGTCTGCATATTTTATAAGCCCTGTGAATACACACACCATTTATTGCTCTTATTAACTATGAGAATGCCAAGAATTTTCATTTCTACAACCTGCAATAAAATTTATGTAAAATAATCTTTATGATTTCCCGAATGGTAGGCTAAAGAATTCTTTTCACATGTTTATGAATTTTTATGTCCTCTGATGTTTTTCTTTAAAAAGGAATTGAAGGATTGAATTTTTCTCTTTGTATTGAATATCTTATTTCCAGCAAGAGCTAAATTATAGAAAATCTCCTTTGAAAGTGAATTAGAATTTGACCATTTTCAACCTCAATTTATAGGTTATGCTAAGCTTTAGGTAAGGATAGATATGTTAGGTAGTCATACATTTCTGTTGGACTGAATTTCATGTTGGATTGACTTATTTTGTTAAATTTGTGATGATAGTTGTAGACACACTCTTTTTTCATATTTTCGGTTTTTCTCATAAAATAAATCACTTTAGTGAAACTTGACTCTGTCTCTAAAAACGTCTATGACATTAAAAATGCACAGTGAAATATTAATATATAACTTGGTCTGTGAAGCCACAGTTAAATAATCAGTCAGACCCATAAAGTCTAATCTTAACAATGCAGACAGAGTAACGCATTTCAAATATATCAGATTATCCTACCTTTCCTCTCAGAACCCACCAATGGTTTCTTATGTTACTTAAGCATACGTCCTCAGAAAGGTTCTCTATGACTGGGTGCCATTTACCTCTCCAAACTCACCTACTATTCTCCACCTTGCTCATTCAATTCCTCCCACATTGGCCTCCACACAAGAGCATACCAGAGTCATTGCTCTTGCTGGAGCTTATTTATTTATTTATTTTCTTTCCTGGACTGTTCTTCTCAGGCACACAACTAAATACATAGCGAGATCCATCACCTCTTTCAAATCTTACTTAAATAACACCTTCTCTGTGAGCTCTTCTTTGTCTACCACCATATCTAAAATTGTAACTTCTTTCTCAACATGTTATTTAATCCTTTGCTGCTTTATGTTTTCTTTATCACTTATTATCTAACATAATGTATGTGTGCATGGATGTACCTTAATTATTCTCTCTGTATCTTATTCTCTTTGCCCACTAGAATGTAAACTTCAAGGGAACAGGGATATTTGATCTGTTTACAATAGTAACTACTACATGGTAGGACCTTATGAAATGCTTTTGAATAAATTAACCAATGGGTGACCATATCAGCATCTTTTTTAGCTAGAGTGCTAGAGTCAGAGCTCCTAGGTAAATATATGCACATGTAGATGTAGGGTGTGTGTGTGTTTTGTGTTTTCTTACTGCATGTGAAGCAATATACATCTTCCTTTTCCTATTCTCAGACTCTCTCTTCCTCCCTCCCTTTCTCTCCCTCTCTCTCTCTCTTCTCCTCTCCCTCCTTCTTTTCTCTTTCTTCTTCCCCCACTTCCTCTCCTAACTTTTATTTTCCTGAAACTCTATCTTAGCCTCTTTATCATTCTTGGTTTATTTCCTAAATGTAGCTAAGGACCAGGCACCCTAGATACCTTATGACATTGGCTAAATGTCAGTTTATTTTTTACATTTTCTTCTTTTAGAATAGGATATCAGGGTTTTGTTTATTTCCTGAATTTATTCTTTCCATAATTCCTATCAGCTGGATGCCACATGTGGTCTGCCTGTCTGCTATTGACTATGGTTTCCTCTTAGAACAGTGCTTCTTACACCTGACTCAGATTCTATCAATTTCAACCTGAGTCTTGCATGTGGACTCTCACTTTATCATGTGTGTTTGTACACTAGAGGAGCATGAGGAAATTTAGTAATATGCTGAAATGAAGAGGGATGAAATGAAGAGGGATGGGGATAGAACAATTCTGAAACTTATGGGTGAGCCTGGAATTGGCTATCAATCCTCAAGACATGTGCTAATAAATAGCAGATGACTGAGACAGCTAGATTTCACATCTTGAGGATGCCCCTGTGATCTGTCAAAATCATGTCTATAAAGACATGGAAATAACATTATCTTTTTCCTTTTATTTGATTATTTCAACAAATTCATATCTATAAGGATAATATTACTGTCGTTCAACTTCAACACTTTCTTATACATAAAATATTTTAAGATTTTTAGCTTGATTTTAAAATGGATTTAGTCTTTCTACAATCTTTAGAACATGTCATTGGCTTTAAGTTTCAAAATACACTGATAAAAAAATATTATGAGGAAGAGTATCATTTTAGAAGTTCTAATTTGCTTAATGTTTTCAAAAGCTGTATGTCTCACGTGTCATTATTTAGATTTTGCCATAATTCAAACACATTAATCAGGAATTCAAATACTTGAAGCCAAAATATAATTTATATGTAACAAAAAACAACTGAACTACACACTTGAGATTATTTCACTGAGCTGCACACTTGAGATTAGAGCTCTGGCAAATTCACAATGTCTTTTTATTCAATGATAACAAGAATTGCCAATTTAACTCATCTGAGGGAAATCTCCATCTTTATTATCTAATATTTCTAAGGATCTACTGCTGGAGAAAACAGAGGTAAGGAAATGGCAAATGGAATGCATAGCATACTCCCTAGTTGGTCCTTATTTGTGCAAGTATATACAAGCAACCTATATAATACTTTAATGTAAATACAAGTGTGTATGATTTAGAGAAATTAAGATAGAAAGATGCATCAGCAAGGATGTCTAAGATGCATTAGTAAATATGTTGTTTTTTATTTTCTGAGTAACGGTAATGTAATATTAAAAATAAGAGCAGAACATTAATTCAGATTTGTTAGTAACATGTTGAGATAATTAATGAAAATTTGAATCTCCCCCTGCCAGTGGTTCTGTTCAAATATATTATTATGTGTCATACTGACTTTTATTCTTATACTTTCTTTCTATTTAGTTAGATTTTATATAATGGAGAGAAATTGCTTAATGGAATGAAAATTTTTCCTTTTTTTAAAAACTTTGCTTAATAGTAATGTCAAATTTTGTATCCAGCTAGATACAAATAAGTCTTAAAATATTTTCCTTTTCTTCAGCTAAATGTGACATTTTATTATAGCTTAATCACCTTTCATAGATGATAGCAGCATTTTCTTCCCTTTACTGATGTTTCTGTAATCTAGTTCATCGTGACTTTTCATAAACGTTTATGGATTTGAGCTAATAGAGAAATCTGAAGAAAAAAAGTGTTGAATGCAGCTTTTATTTTGTCTGTCTCCCTCAAAGAAAGATGGTAATCTGACATGCATTAATGGAGAAAAAATTACTGGAGAATCTAACTATACAAGTTTAAAGATGTCAGAACCTCTAAATAAAATCTAGCTTTATATCTTTTATACAGGGAAAACAATCTGAGGCCCCAAGTAATAAAGCTAGTTAGAACCAGAAGCAGGTCTAAGATCAACATACCCTGACAGATTGGTTCTTCATTTTTTCCATCTGATATAGAAGGTAAAATAACGGAGTCAATTAAGTAGATCTGTAAATTCATATTCGATGGTCAGAAAGTAACAACTGAAACTTTGTTTTTTGTTTGTTCATTTGTTTTGGTAGTATGAAGTCCTAGAGCAGAGTCAAAGACATTACAGATTTCAGAAAATAAGTTAAAGGTTTGGTAAAACAACAAAAAATCAGATTAACTGATGACTAATCTTTAACAAAATACAAGGAAAAGATAAGGAAATATAACATTTACTGAATTGACTTTAAATTTTTTTTCCCTTCTTGCTAAAAATATGTAACTTTTTCTCAGTATGTGTTTTTTTTTAAAATTTTAATAAGTATACAATGTGATAAATTTTATTCACATATATTAATATATATATGGATCTGGATTCAATAAAGGAAGCTGTTCCATGTATTTTCCCTAGTCAGTCATAATTCCATCATGGGAATACACTATATACATTCTCTATTAGCTCATACTTCATAAAATGAGCATCACATTTTAAAAAACAGGTATCATTATAAAGGTAGAATGCAAAAAAGTAAAATTTTAACATAAAAGACTATATTGCACATATAATTTTAAGTAAAAAGTGGAAATTACATCAAAATAAATTTTAAAAGTTCTTTAAAAGATAACAGAACTCTTTTAGTCAGTATGGAAATGGGAAACTAGGTTAGCAGAATTATTATAGGTCTTATGAGTCATAGAAATGAGTAATAAGAAAACTACTATTTCAATTTATTCTTAATATAAAACTCTCTTATAAATTTTAATACATTTGATATTAATAAAATAACATGTAACATAGTTATGTGAGAATGACATGAGGAAGGTGGTAGAAGTCCTGGATCCTAATTTCCCCCATGAACACAACAATTTAGCTGTGAATTCCCTTTGCAAGAAACCAAAAAACTACTTGAGAGGCTTCTGCACCCAAGGTGAGTGTGAAACTAGACACATTGAATCAAGTAGGGAAATTTGAGATATTCTCTCACCAGAAGCCCTACCCCAGGCACGCACCAAATGATCAGGAAAAAAATCCCCAGTTCTCTGCTTCTCCTTGAAGAATGAAAGAGTTGAACTGCATGTCCAATGCCCTAACTTTTCCAGGATCTCCATAAAGGAATGGTTTCTGTCATGCCAGTATTAGAGCTCTGATAGGGTATGTTATACTCTAGCCACACAAGAGAAAACAAAGATGATGGCTTGGGCTGGCAGCTGCCACAGCCCCTCCGCTTGACTTAGAACATAGCTAGCTGATGAAAACCCCAGCTTACAGACTTTTCCTGGAATGGAAAAGAGTCATTTTCAATGTCCAGTGCCCCATCTTTTCCAGGGACTGCCCAAAGGACTGGTTCTACCTTGCCTGTCTCAGAGTGATACATCTGTCATACTCTAGTCTTCTTGGGATCAGTGAGAACAAAACCATACTAAATGGTTTGCTCGATCTAGCATGTAACTAGCTGGCATGGTCCCTCCTCAGCTCAGCAGAAAGCAGATAAAAACCCATATCCTAGCTTTCCCCAAGAAGGGAAACACAGCCAAGGAAAAGAAGAAACAGGGTAATATATTCCTAATAAATGAACAAAATAAATATCCAGAAAGTGACTTTAACAAAATAGACATATATGATTTACCTGACAGAGAATTCAAAATAACTATCATAAGAGGCTCACTGAGAAAAGGAAGACAATGCAGGAACAAACAAAGTGAGAATTTCAATAAAGGTATAGAATCCATAGAGCTAAAGAATATAATATCAGAACTATAAAATTTCATAGAGGAATTCAACAGAAGACTAGGTCAAAGCGTAAAGAGGATCAGTGAACTCAAAGACAGATCACTGCAAATTATTCAGTCAGAAAAACTAATAGACAAAAAAAAAAAAAGAAAGAAGAAAGAAAGAAAAAGAAACATACTGATGAATGCATGAAAAGCTATGGGACATCATCAAATGGATCAATACACATATTATGGCAATGCCAGAGCCAGAAGGGAAGGAGAAGTGACCAGAAAGATTCTCCAAAGAAATAATGGCAAAAACTTAGTGAATGGGGGGAAAGAAATGAAAATCCAAATCCAGGAAGTCCAAAGAAATCCAACTAAAATAAACCCAAAGAAATATATACTGAGGCACGTTACAATTAAACTGTCAAAATTAGAAGACAAAGAGAGAATTTTGAAGTTAAAGAGAAAATGGTTTTAAATACAAGGGAACTTACCACCCCAATAAGACTATCAGCAGAATTTTTATCAGAAAACTCACAGGCCAGATGGGAACTGGGTGATATGCAATATTCCTCCCTTACCTGTGATTTTGATTTCTGCAGTTTCAGTTACACATGGTCAACTGTGGTTTGAAAATATCACAGTATTTTGAGAGACAGAGACAGAGAGAGTCTAATTACATAAGTTTTATTACAGTGTATTGTTATAATTGTTCTATTTTATCATTGGTTATTTTTGTTAATCTCTTACTGTGCCTAATTTTTAAATTAAACTTTATTACAAGTGTGTATGTATAGGAAATAACATAGTATATACAGGGTTTTGTACTATCTGCAGGTTCAGGCATCCACTGGGGTGTGTGGAACATATCACCCATGAATAAGGGGAACTACTGTATTCAAAGTACTATGAAAAAAAGAAAACACTCCAAGAACTCCAAGAATACTAAACCTGGAAAACTTATCATTAAAAAATGAAGGTGACATGAAGTCTTTACCAAAGAAAAGCTGAGGGAGTTCATCACCCCTAGACCTGCCTTAGAAGAAACACTAAAGGGAATTTCTCAAGTTGAAGCAAAAGGATGCTAAATAGCAACATAACAGCATAAGAAAGAATAAAGTACATTGGTAAAGTTAAGTATATAGACAAATACTATATAACTATAATGGTGGTATGTGAATCACTTTTAATTATAGTGTAAAATATAAAAAAAAGTATTAAATGTAACTATAACTAAAATATATATTAACAGATACACAATATACATAGATGTACATTGTTTCATCAGTAGCAAAGTGTGTGGAGGGGAGAATTAAAAGTGTAAAAATTTTGTGTGCAATTCAGTGTAAGTTGTTATTAGATTAAAATAACCTCTTAAAACTGTAAGATATTTATGTAATCCCACAGTAACTTCAAAAAATACCTATAGAAGATACACAAAGGAAAAAGAGAAAGGCATAAAAGCATGTCAATACCAAATAAATCAATGAAATACAAAAGAAGACAGAAAGAGAGAAAAAGAGGTGTAGGAAAACAAGAAGAAAAATTGAAAACAATTAACAAAATGAAAATAATAATTTATTTCCTATCAATAACTATTTTGAATGTAAATGGATTAAACTTCTCTATCAAAAGACAGAGCAGATGAATGGATAAAAAACAAAATCCAACTATATTCTATCTACAATAAACTCACTTTAAATTTAAGGACATATATAGGCTAAAACGGAAGGAATGACAAAAGATAGTCCATGAAAATGGCAACCAAAACAGAACATGAGTGGCCATACATATATTAGACAAAACAGAATTAAAGTCATATATTAGCGCAAATGACCAAAAAGATATAATAGTGAAAATGTCAATTTATCAGAGGATATAGCAATTATAAATATATATGCATCCATCAGAGTACCTGAATATATAAAGCAAATATTGACAGAACTGAAGGGAGAAATATACAGCAATATGTTAATAATGAGAAACTTTCAATACCCTACATTCAATAATAAATAGAACAATCAGACAGAAAATCAATAAAGAAATAGCAAATTTATGCAGCAATATACAGACAGTTCCTGATTTATAATGGTTCTGCTTATGGTTTTTTGACTTACTCTGAGTTTATTGAGATATAATCCCATAGTAAATAGAGAAGCATCTGGATTTATGATGGTTTGATTTATAATTTTTTGACATTATGAGTTTATCAAGGCATTAAATTCATTTTTGATATTTTATACAATATTTTCAATTTACAGTGAGTTGATCAGGATGTAACCTCATTATAAGTTGAGGTATATCTGTAGACCAAAGGAACTAATAGACCATAACACAACTTGCTACCCCACCCAGCTGGCCAGACATTCTTCTGAAGCATACAAGAAAAATTCTCCAGGATACATCACATGTTAAATAACAAAACAAGTCTCCACGAATTATGAAATTTGAAATCATATTAAGTATTTTTCCAACCCTAATTGAATGAAAATAGACATCAATAACATAAGGAAAACTGGACATTTTCAAATAAGTGGAAAGTAAGTAACACATTCCCACTGCTGAACAACCAATGACTCCCAGAAGAAATCAAAAGGGAAAGTAGAAAATACTTGTGACAAATGAAAATGAAATTACAAAACACAAAAACTAATAAGATATAGCAAAAACAAACGAAGAGGAAAGTTTATAGTGATAAATACCTACATTTACAAAGAAGAAATATCTTAAATAAACAATCTAACTTTGCAACACAACAAATTACAGAAAGAAGAACAAATTAAGCTGAAATCTAGAAGATGAGAGGAAATAATAAAGACTAGGACAGAAATAAATGAAATAGAGGACAGAAAAATCAACAAACCAAGAGTTTATTTTTGGAAAATATAAGCAGGTTGACAAAGCTTTATCTAGACTAACTAGAAAAAAAGAAAGAACACTCAAAAATCAGAAATAACAGAGGAGTCATTATAACTGATGCTACAAAAGTAAAAAAAAAAAAAAAAGATAAGATACTTCTATAAACAATTATATACCAAGAAACTGGATAATCTAGAAGAAATGGATAAATCTCTAAAACATACAACCTATCAAGACTAAATAATGAAGAGATTGAAAGTCTGAAAAGACCTATAAACAGTGTGGAGACTGAATCAGTAATAAAAAAACTCTCATCAAAGAAAAGCCCACCATCAAATAGCTTCACTGGTGAATTGTAACATAAATTTAAATAATGTCAATCCTTCTCAAACTTTTTCCAAAAACTCAAGAGGAAGGAACAGTTTCAAACTCATTCTATGAATCCTACATTACCTTGAAACCAAAGTCAGACAAGGACATTACAAGAAAAGAAAACTATAGGCCATACCTCTCATAAATATAAATAAAAAATTCTGTACAAAATGTTAGGATATGGAATTTAACAGCATATTAAAAAGATAATATGCCATGACCAAGTAAGATATAGGCCTAGGATGTAGGGATGGTTCAACACACAATAATTAATTAACTAATATAACACACCACATTAATAAATTGAAAGATAAAAATTATACAGCCATCTCAAGAGATGCAGAAAAAGCATTTGACAAAATTCAACACCTTTTTGTGATAAAAACTTTCAGAAAAACTAGGACTGGAAGGAAATTACCTCAACATAATAAAGACCATGTATGACAATCCCACAGCTATTATTGCCAATGTGAAAAACTGAAGACTTTTTCTGAAATCAGAAGCAAGGTAAGGATGACCACTCTCACCACTTCTATTTGACAAATTACTGGACATCTTAGCCCGAGTAATTAGGCAAAAAGAAAGGGCATCCAAATCATAAAGAATTAAGTAGAATTATACCTTTTCCACATGACATGATCTTATATATAGAAACCACTAAAAATTCCATTAAAAAACTCTTAGAAATAATAAATGAATTAAGAGGAGTTACAAGCTGTAAAATTAATGTTTAAAAATCTATTGCAATTACATACATTAATAACAAATTATCTGAAAGGGAAATTAGGACAATAATCCCATTTAGAATAGCACTAAAAAGAATAATAATACTTAGGAAAAAACTAAGTATGAGAACAACTTGTATAGTGAAAACTGGAAAACACTGATGAAAGAAATGAAAGACAAAACAAACAAATGGAAAGATACCTCCAATTCACAGATTGGAATGTTTAATACTGTAAAAATGCAACACAGATTCAATGGAATCTTTATCAAAATCACAATGGAATGTTTCATATAAATAGAAAAAATTTATAAAATTCATGTGAAACATCAAAGGACCCTAATAGACAAATCATTCTTGAGAAAGAGGAGCAAAGCTGGAGGTATCCCATGTCCTGATTTCAAAAACATTACCAAGCTATAGTAATTAAAATAGAAGGGTGCTGGCATAAAGATGGACATATAGACCAATGCAACAGACTAGAGAGCCCAGAAATAAATCTACATATGTACAGTCATTTAAACTTTAACAAGGGCTCTAAGAATGCACAGTGGGGAAAGGATAGTCCCTTCAACAGATGGCATTGGTATAACTGGATATTTATACACAGAAGAATAAAGTTGAACCTTCTCTTACATTATACACAAAAATCAATTCAAAATTAAGCCTTAAACATAAGACCTGAAATTGTAAAACTTGCAGAAGGAATCATAGGGGAAAAACTTCACGACAGTCATCTTGGCGTTAATACCATGCATCTGATAATAAAAGCACAGGCAACAAAATAAAAAATAGACAAGGGTGACTATATTCAACTAACAAGATTTTCCACAGCAAAGGAAGCAAACAATAGAGTGAAAAGGAGTATGTTGAATGGGAGAACATATTTGCAAATCATATATCTAATAATGTGTTAATATCCAAAAGACGTGAAGAACTCTTACAACTCAATAGCAAAAAGTAAACAAAACAAAGCGAAACTAATAAGCCAATTTTACACAACTGGGTTAATGACTTGAATAGAAATCAAAATTCGTATCATTTTCAGAGTCCTTAACTGGTAAGCTGGTTTTTGTTCATTTTTGTGTACCAAGAATAGTTAAGTGCTAGGAATTGTATCAATATCAGTAAGTATCCATACGTAAAAGCAACAGTTCACCAAATCAAATGTACATTTAGAATCTTTGTTTATTCCTCTGGCTATACTTATGCAAATACTATGTAAATATATAATTTAACAGAATCCCAGATATTGAAGATTTATAATAAGCAGAAGAAATTTAGCCCCACTTTGTGATGTTTATATAAATTGGTGGCAACATCTAGCTTTTCTATCTCTTAGTCTACTATTGCTGTTACTGTACTACCATGTTGACACCAAAATTTTAGTTATATATGCAGATGTTTGATTAGCAACTAATAATTCAAATTATCTGGAGATTTGCCTCAATTTTTTAAGGATATATTGTTTTTCTGACATTTGTAAATTAATCGAAATTTTGTCTTCCCTAAAATATTCATTTTGAGTTTCATTATGTTCAAAGAGCCATAATACCTGGTCAAGGAAGATTCAGTGACTGATGTGATCCTGAATCCTGAGCAGTTTTCTGAGAAGCTTCACATATTTATCTACATACTTTTTAAATTCTCATTTTTTCCTGAGTGCATTTATTTCAAACATGGGCCTTTGTTCTTAGGAACACTTTTGGCTACTCAATGTTATTTCAGAGTCATATAGGAGCTTATTTCTTATAAAAAGTATTCATCTAATCCTATTGCTTATTGTTTTCAAGGAGTTTGTAAAAAAAAAAAAAAACGATAAACTGAATATACTAAAACTTTACATTTCAACTTAAGTCTATAGTGTGAAGATTTGTAAGGTTTCTCGAAGGAAAAATAAAATATAAAATCTCACTTTTCGGTTACTAGGATGAGACGAGATATGGTGTGAAAGTCATTTAAGAAAAGTGAAAAAAACAATAAAATTCGAACTGTTTGGTTAGCAAAGGTTTATCAGAACTGCTTCAAACTCAGACAAACAAACAGCCAGGGTTCTTCATGGAGCTTGCTGTGACTGATATAATCGAAAGGTTACTTCCAATATATAGTGCCCATTTGAAAAGTGCATGAGAAGCTAGCACATAATCTCCTTTTTATTCTTGTATGTGATAGAAAATGAAAAACAAAGATCTCCAACATTATTAAAAATTAAACCTAGTGTCTCTTTTGTCCTTACTTCTTCAGAATTACATTTTATAATGCAAATACTTTAAGAGACTGCTTTTACAACACAATACTTTCTTTAAGAAAGTACAAACTATGCAACCAAGTATAAATCTTAGCCTTATATGTGGAGCTCAGAGAAAAAAGCTATGGTTTTGAGTAGGGAGGACATGGCTGAGTATAAGAAAAGCTAGGAGGGTGATAAAATAGCTGTTTACACTATGCCAAACACTGATTTTAACAAGATTTGTTGTTCTGGACAACAAAAATGATACGTATGTATTGTCAGTCAACATTATGAAGTATTTCAGAGTAGAAATTATATTCTTTTTGCTCAGAAACTCTCCATATTTTCTGACATGGGAAGATGGGAGATGGCTTGCAGTATCAACTATTTTGAATCGGGGAAGAAAGGCATGGATTGGGAAGGACAAACAATTTGTAGGGGTATTAGTGAATGTCTGCTTACTTTTTTTCCTGTGTAAGGAGATTGAATTTGCACTGACATTTTTAGTGATAAAAACTACACTTTAGATGTATTACACTAACCAAAATTTACACTAACTGCATATAATAGCAAAGGCAGTCTGTAAAGCATCAATTTTTTAAATCTACCTTTATTTCACAGTGGCACAAATGTAAATTATCACAATTGTGTCAATCAGTGATCAAAAAGAAAAACAACCATATTAAAACCTCTCTCTCTCTCTCTCTCTCTCTCTCTCTCTCTCTCTCTCACACACACACACACACACACACACACATCTACCTCACATTGGTGCATGTTCAAAAGAGAGGTGGTGTGTTTTCTGCTTTATTAAATGCATTCTTGCATTTTCAGGATCTAAAGGAGACAAAAATCTATTACAGAGCCAAAATTACTGAGAAACTCTGAAGTCATTGTGTTATTAGATATTAAAATTGATCTCCAAAGTTCTCAAAGTTGTTTATCCTGATGTATGTGTACTGATTTGAATGTTCTTGTGTAATTTGAGATCCCTTTTACCTGATGATTTTTCCAGTAAAGCTATGTATTATTCTATTATCAATCTGTATACAGTTCATATAGCTTTATAACATTCCATTTGATTGTACTATACAAAATAAATAAAACCATTATTTATACTATGTCCTGATGTCAACTGAACGATAAGCAATTAGCTAGCATTCAGACCTTTACATTCTAGAGAGTGAATGGCCGTATTTACTCTGCACTGACTAATCTTTTATGATTGGTCAAAGGTGCTCGTTTAGAAGCATGGAGATCTAAACCTCAGCCACTGACTAGCTTAATTGTTTATAGAAAAATAAATCATTTTAGGTGGGATGCAAAGAGGTGAATTATAATGCTTGATTCCTACATAGTCAATGATAATTTTCCAGGTGAGGGAGTCAAGTATAGGTTTTTATTTAAAATACCAAAAGAAAAGCATTAAGAGCAAGAAAGACTGTGGGTCACATTTAAATGAACCATATATTATGGTTGACATCTCAAAACAAAGGGAGTAACTTTGTTGTCAATTTAAGAATCACCTTAAAAGTGAAACACCGTGCACTTAACCTTTACAAGAAGTATATAATGTAGAGGAAATTTATGTTTGAATATTTTTGTGAAATACCAGCTTTAAAGTTACAACTTTGCAAAATGCCAACCTGAAATGTTGGGTTAAATGACTTAGCTAAACAATGTAGCTCAGTGGCATTTCCCTTTCATTTAATCACAAACCTAATGCAACACCAGATGCACAGTGAACATTAAAATATCTAAACAGGATGAAAAGAATAATGATGAAATGTGAACTCCTTCTTCAGTATCACTTACATCTGGGCAAGCAACATTTATGTTGCATTTAAAATTTAATTGATTTATTGGAATATAAGTTAGAGGATTTAAAAAATTCATATCAGAAACTTTTCCTGAAATAATTTCTATGAAATACCCCAATAAATGGCTAAGTGAGGTGAAATTTGAAAGACTTCTTGCATGTTCTTCCTCTTCCCAGTTACTTTTCTCTGCCAAACAGCAACGGAGCATATTTGAGATTTGAGAGCCCTTCATGTTCCACTGATGGCAATGAGAGCAATTCTGACTTCGACGATTTCCTCAGTGTCCCCAACAACCGAAATTTCTCATATTTTTTGCCAATGATACTGTGCTCTTCAGTGTATTTTTGCTACTAAATGCCTGACAGATATTCAGGATACTGTGGAACACATTACTGGGGATGCTGGAGAGAGACTGAATATTCTTGTGGATGTCTCTTATAAAATAGCTTCTGCGGAAAGCTTGGAAGATAGCTTTGGACGTGCAAAGGAAGGTGATGCTTAGCTCTGAGCCAGTTTTAACAAAAAGTCTAAGGAAGGCTTCCAGCTGAACATAATGAAGGAAGTAGACAGTTAACTACTAAGGTTAAGACTGAAGGTGGAGGAATACAGTTTTTAGTTACTCTTACCCTTGAATCCGATCCTAAAATGCAAATGGTCATTAAGCACCTCTTGGGAAGCTTCCTCTGGGGGAAGTAAGCTACCATAGAATAGGATAGAATGTCCCAAGATTGTCAAGATGGAAAGGCCACATACAGGAATTCTGATTGGCAGCCCTGTTAAACACCCAACTGGGAGTAAGTCATTTTGAATGTTCAACCAAAGAAAACCCTAAGACTGCAGCCCCAGTACACATCTGACTTACATCACGTGAGGAAACTCAAGTGAGATCTTCCCTGCCCAACTTTTCCCAAGTTCTAATCTACAAAATTGTAAGCTAAAAAAGTGGTTTTGAGAAACTTAGTGCTTTAAAACACTAAGAGCCACTGGAACAACATTGTTTATAGTCACGTCTGTTTATATGAGCATAAAAAACAAACTCTGTTCCATATTAAATTAATAATGATATCTACATATATAAATAATTATGGGAGATTATTTGATTATGAACTTGAATTGATACAGATCTAAATTTGACAACTGCATTTAATTTTAAACTTCTTAGTTGATAAGACAAAAAGAAGTCAAGATGCCAAATTCGGTTTATATTGCCTGATTGAAGGAAACATACCATCAATTCAAAAGGGATAAAAATCTCCTGGTTCTACATTTTGAGGAAATTGACTTATTTCCATCCTTAAATAATAGAAATTGAACAATGTGCATTCATTTATTCAACAAGTATTTTTAAGGCCTGTTCAAATACAGACATTATCATGATAACTTTGTATAAAATAGACATTGTCCTTTTCCCCTGGGTGCTTATAGCCTTGGGGTTATGGGAGTAGGAATTCATTTCTTCCATCATTTATTTTGAAATAGTTCAGACTCACTGAATAATTGATAGTACAAGGGCCCTGCATTTGTCTATCTTACCTCCTTTACTAGGTTTACCTATTAGAATTTTGTTAAATTACATTCTTTTTATCCACCTCCTTATTATTCCTTTTTCTTTCCTTTTCTTTCATCCTCCCCCAACCCTATTTTTGCAAGATCTATGAATAAATTATAAATAAGCTGCTTCTATTAATTAGTGGGTAGATGTTTAATATCAAATGTAACAATCTAAAATCTAGGTTAATTTTTAAGATAGGAAGGAGAATATAAAATGAGAAACTAAATTAAATTGTGTGATCAGGTAAGTGCTAAGACATTGAAATAAAGCCAATATGGATATGAAGGCTTCCAGGATAAGGAAGCAAATGAGAAGAGAGAAAAGCATGGTATGCTCAAAGATCTGGAAGGTAAACTCAAACGTACACAGCAAAGTGGAAGAATGGCTTTATATGACTTTGGAAAAATAAGATAGCAGTCAGATTATCTGAGGCGTTAGTGGTTATTTTATGAGAATTCCATTCCATTCCAGATGTTATTGGAAGTCATTGAAATATTTTAAGCATTAATGTGATATGATTTATTTAACATTTATTGAAAGTGTATTTTGAATGCTACATAGACAGATCATTGCAATAGCCACGAATGTAAGTAAAATAGGACATTTCTAGAATATCACAGTATTAAGTAAGCTAGAATAGTGGCTTAGACTGTGCTGTGCCTAGAATAGTACACATATTTAAGGTATATTTTAACAGCTCTATTGAGATATAGTTTGCATACTTTATAATTTACCAATTTAAAATGTATAATTCAACTGTTTTTAGTATATTCATACATATATGCAACCATCACCACAGACAATTTTAGAACATTTTTTTACCACTACAAAAAGCAATTCCAAAGACATTAGATATCAACTCCTGCCTTCCCAACTTCCTATCACTCTGCCCTAAGCAATCACTAATTTATTCTGTCTCTATTGATTTCCATGTTCTGAACATTATATATGAATGGAATCATATAATATGCTTTCATTTGTAATTGTTTTTTTTATTAACATGTTTTCAAGGTTCATTCATGTTGTACCATGTTTCAATATCTCATTCCTTTTTGTGTCTGCATAATATTCCATTCTATATATAAACCCCATTTTGTTTGTTCATTCATTCATGGACATTTAGATTGCTTCAACTTTTTGGCTATTATGAATAATTTTGATATAACATTATGTAAACGTTTTTGTGTAGACATATATTGTTATTTCTCCTGGGAATGTACCTCAGACTGAAATCTGGGACATATGGTAACTCCATGTTTAGTCATTTGAGGGACTGGCAGATTGTCTTTACAGGAGCTACATCATTTTATTTACATTCCCACAGTGGTGTCTGAGGGATTTCATTCCTCCACATCCTTTGCCCACACTTGTCATTATCTGACTTTTTGAGTCTAGCCACCTGGCAAGTCTAAAGTGATTTGGTGCTTTGATTTGCATTTCCTTGATGATTATTAATGAAGTTGAGTATCTTTTTATGTGCTTATTGTCCATTTGTACATTTCCTTGGAGAAATGTCTATTCAGATCCTTTGTCCATTTAAAAAATTAGTTTGTCTTTTATATTTTGAGTTAAGAGAATTCTTCATGTAGTCTGGATATAAGTCCTTTATCAGATATGTGATTTGAAAATATTTCTTTTCATTCTGTGAAGTTGCCATTTTATTTTACTGATGATCTTCTTTGAATCACAATAGTTTTTACTTTTGTTGAAGTACAATTTATCTACTTTTTCTTGTTGCTGTTCATGCTTTTGGTGTCATATCTAACAATCTTTTGCCAAACTCAAGGTCATGAGGCTTTTCCCCTATGCCTTTTATTCAAGATTTTTATAATTTTAAATCTTATATTTAGGCATTTGATTCATTTGGAGTTAATTTTTGTGAATGGTGTGTGATAATAGTCCAAATTTTTTTTTCTTTTTTTCTTTGCATGTGGATATCTTGTGTTCCAGCATCTTTTATTAAAAAGATCATTCTATTCTGTATTTGAGAGTTTTGGTATGCTAGTGAGAGAATAAATCATACATATATTTGTTTATTTTTGGACGCTCAATTCCATTCCATTAATCTATAAGTCCGTCATTGTGCTGATACCACACTGTCATGATTAACATTGCTTTGTGATAAGTTTTCAAATTAGAAAATGTGAGATCTCCAACTTTATATTTTAATTGACAATTAAAAATTGTGTATATTTATAGTTTACAATTGCTAAATTGAGCTAATTAACATACATATTAACTCAGGAACTTATCTTTTTTGCTGTGGGAATACTTAAAATCTACTCTGTTAGCAATTTTCAAGAATATAATACATTATTACTAACTATAATCAACATGCTGTACATTAGATCTCTTGAACTTATGCTCCTAATTGAATTTTTAAAAATTAAATATTATATATATAACATTGTATTTATCTACTCCATAGCTGATGGGCAGTTAGGTTGCTTCGATATCTTTGCCATTGTGAATTGTGCCTTGATAAACATATCAGTTCAGGTGTATGTTTCATAAAATGATTTTTTTTTCCTTTGAGTAGATAGCCAGTAGTAAGATTACTGGGTCATATGGCAGAGCAACTTTTATTAATAGTTCTTTGGAAAATCTCCATACTGTTTTCCATAAAGTTTGCGCTAATGTATATTTCCACTAGCAAAATGTATAAGCATTCCTTTTTCATTGCATCTACACCAATATCTATTGTTTTTTTGACTTTTAAATAATGGCTATTCTGAATGGGGTAAGATAGTATATTCTTTTTTTATTTTTATTTTTTCCAGTATTGCTTGGTTATTCTAAAATAGGTTCCTTGAAATTCTCTGTGAAGTTTAGAATTTGTAAATTTCTATGAAAATTTAATTGACAATTTGATACAAATTGTACCGCATCTGTAATCATTATTGATAATATTGCCATCTTTACAATGTTAAGTCTTCTGATCAATGAACATCTGATGTTTACCCATTTATTTTGCTCTTCTTTAATTTCTTTCAACAATATTTTGTATTTTTCAGAATATAAGTTTGCCCTTCTTTTGATAAATATGTTTCTAAGTATTTTATTCTTTTTCATAATATTATGAATGAAAATTTTTTTCTTAAATTTATTTTAACATTTTTCTTACATACTGTTGATTTTTGTGTGTTGATCTTATATCCTGTAAACTTACTGAACTCATTTAGTAGTTCTAATAGTATTTTGGGGACTCTCTAATTTTTTTATATATATAAGGTCATGTCATCTCACATAGAAACAGTTTTACTTCTTCTTTTCTAATCTTATTACTCTTTATTTCTTTCTCTTGAATAATTGCCCTGGTGAGAACTTCCAGTACAATATTGAATATAAGTGGATAAAATGGATATTCTTGTCTCCTACCTGGTCTTAGAGAAAAGCATCCTGTCTTTTATCAGTAAGTATGATGTTACCTCCAGCTTTTTCATAGATGTGAAGTTGAGATACTTCCTTTCTATGACCAGTCTGTTGAGTAAAACATATCATGAAAGGGAGTTGTATTTTATCAAATGATTTCTTTCTATCTGTTGAGATGATCATGTACTATTTTTCATTTTGCCTTCTATTAATATCATGTATTACATTAGTTGATTTTGGTATGTGAAACCAGCCTTGCATTTTTTAAATAAACCTCACATGATCACCATTTATATTATAATTCTTGTTATATATTACTGGATGTCATAGACTGAAATGAATTTTGTGCTGTTGGAAGATCATAGTTACCAATAAAAAAATTAGGATGTTCTTGGTGGTGTAGAGTGCCCATTTGAGGATGGTGATCATGAGGTAAAACAAGAAAGGAAAGAATAATAAAATTATAATGAAGATTAGAAAGTTACAATAGTACTAATAATAGCAATTGCTACTATTTCATGCATATTTATTATGTTCCAACTATTGTTTTAGGCTCATACGTTATACTTATGAATTTATTCTTTGTATCAACTTTATGAGAAAAGTACTATTTTTACGTTCATTTAATAGAAAAAAAACACAGACATAGAGAACTTAAATAACTTATTTAAGGTCACATATCAAGACCAACGATATCAGTATATTTAATGTCTTATCATTAAAAAATCACATAGTAAAAAGTCTGAATTAGTGGTTCAAGAGATGGTTGACTTTATAATTATGACAACATGCACAATGTGATCATGGCAGGGTAAAGGAAAAGACAATTTTTTGAGTCAAATATTTTAGGAGTCTAAAGAGCAAAATGAGATATACCAAGGGTGTTAAAGTATTATAGAGATAAATAGAGCAGAAGGTAGCGGACTATGTGCTACCTGGTAAGATCTGCGATTAAAAGAACAATGCTTGAAACTTTGAGGATCACTAAGAAGAAATACAGAACACGTGCATAGCTAAATGTGGAGAAGTCTAAAAACAGAGAATAAGTAAATATCTCAGAGCAACAGTGGAGAGCAAGGAAGATACCAACACTGCTTTCAAACTTAAGATATGTGGCATGTGAAAAGAAAACAAAAACTTTCCACTAAAAGAACTGCAGGAAATGGTATATTCAGAGAGAAAATAAATATTTCATCTAAAAAACAACATAAAGGGGAAATTCAGAGGTGAGTTTGAGAATATCTGAAACTTGATGAGTAGGCATTCCAGGGAAGAAAATGGGAAGAGGAGTTGGAGAGAGGAGAAGACTTTAATCAGCTAAGATCCTGAATTGGAGAGATGGGAATGAGAGTCAGAATCAAGAGTAAGCGGAATCAAGAGAGTAAGCGGAGATGTTTTTCAGTCTCATATTGACGAAGATATGTAAGAAGACTGTGAAAAATTATAAATTTCACCTCGCTTTTCTACTTATGTGTAAGTCCTATAGACAAGAGGGTATTGGCCCGAACAATATGGCTTATGGTTGTAATTGCTTTTATCCTTCAAATGGAGAAGAGTATCATATTAATAATATGGTGAAAAGTGGTTTTGCATAAAAGATCTCATTTTACTTTCTCCCCAACAATAATTCTGACTTTTTCTTCTATTATGTCATAGAAAGAATATCAGAATTTCCTTGGCAAATAAGAGTTTAGAAATTCTAGGAAGTTCTCAGAAACAGAGGATCTAGATGCTACAGAGACCATATTTAGAATTGTCATATGGCAACCTAACAAATGATGTTAATAAATATTAGAAACAGAGTAAATATTTAATAGTTTCTCAGAAGATACCAATTTCTTCATCAGTAAGTCTACCTCCCTTCTCTTAGTTTGTGTCTAGTGGCTTTTTGACCCTATCGCATAGTCAATTCAGCTGTCCAACCTGTAACTGAATTGAGACGTGTTGCTTTCTTTCATTTATTATTAGGTTGACAGCTAATAAATTGTGAATCAAATAATGCTAAAGAGTGTTTATACCCTATATAAAGGGGATCATAGGATTCCAAGTAAATTAATTAATGGCTAATTAATTAAAAACAGCATATTGATTTTATGCTGTTTTATAGTTATTCCAGTCTTATGATGATAGTGGTGTTTTTTTAATTAAAAGTGAAGATGGGAAAGAGCAAGAGTATTTGAGAGTGCTTATTTATCTTAACAAGTTATTTCTAAAACTTCCAAGCACATCAGTGCAGTAAAGTTCACATGGTGAGAAGCACTTCTCACAATGTAGAAACTGTGAAAGTAACACATTTCATTAAAATAGGCATCTCTGAGCTAAGCACCGAGTCACACAAGCAAACATGAGAGGGAGAAGGGGAAGTCTTTGAAAAAACAGCATTCCCTGGAGATCCTGAGTCAGCTGTAAAGTCCCTATTCTTAATGTTTCACCGTTCCAAAGCCCCCTCAGTTGCCATTAGGTAATAACAATGACTCTTGTAACTTTGAAAACAGATTTTTTAAATTTGTGGTTATATATATTTTGGGTTGTTGTGGGATGGAGGTGTTGAGTGCTACTTTTTTGGGCTCCAGTAATTGAAAGAGCCAAGTAATGATGAAGAAAATAGTATTGACCTTATACCAAGAACATTTCCATCAGGGATAAGCTCTCTTTCTGACAGATTTAAGAACACAAACAGAAAAAACTTGAACAAAAATTGAAGGAACAGATGAAGAAAAAGAAAGAAGTTTGTTTTAAAAAACATTTGTAGAAACCCTGCAGAAATGCAAAGTTATTTTTATGCATGAAAAATTAAAACATGCTTCTTATTGAAATATAGGAAGTTCAGAGTGCAATAACGAAGAAAATAAAATAGTCCATAATCCCATAACACAGATATTGATATTAATATTGGGGAATACTTATGAATGTGTCTATTATGTTTATGGGCTTATATTTTGTATACATATAAATGACCAAATATAATGACAAACATCTCAATATACTTATATGCATATATTTTATATACACGTTTAAACCTGCTTAAATTATTCAAATATAATTGTTATATGTGCAAATCGACTGTATCTGAGGTAAAATGCTTAATTTAGTAAATTTAGTGTTCTTCTTTTCTTTGTCAAGTAATCTAATGATGAATATTAAAATCTTTTATAAAACATTTTTTCATTGTTTTGTAATCACAGTTATTATTCTATGTCTGACTCATTTCATTATTCAGCACCTGTCATTCATAACACATTTCCTCCCATTCTTGAGCTGGTTATTTGATTAATATTCATCAGAATGCTATTTTTAAGTAATTATTTTAGACAGATAAAAAGTCATTATATCTTCTAAAACTTTATATTTATATATGTAATATCTTCACCCCAAAATAAACAAATACAATCTTTTCAGTTTTAAGAGTTGTGAGATAATTTTTCAATGCTAAAAATTCAAAAGTTGTTCTTCCAATTTTTTCTGTTAGTGTTAAAGAGGACAATCTGAATTTTCTGCCATAAATAAAATGATATTTTTCCCTATAGGAGAAGTTACAGACTTAAAAAAAAATTCTTAATTTGTCATGTTTCTCTTTTCTCTTCCCTCCTTCATTTCTCCTTTCCCCTCAGGTCTAGGTTAATAGCAGGTAACTGTGGCATGTCCAGTGTGGGTTACTGGTCATGAGGAATCCATTGATGACATCCCAGCAGAGGCCATTAAATCTCGTCTCTAATCTTGGCCCAGAAATTTCCCTTACCTGAAGGCAAAACATGTTATATATGCAAAAACATAAGTTTACTGTTTGGGCTTGTGATTTAAGGCCTAACATTAACACTCAATAATACATGCTGCCTTGATATCTGAAAAAATTGAAATGTCCTAGAATGACTTAATGGCAAATTCTCCTCCCCACTCTTCCCCTCTAGATAAGATGCCCTAACCAAATAGCCCTTTTTCAAAAGGTAATCAGAAGTTCTGTTTACCTCTGAGGAGCGGCTTCAATTCCCTGCTAGCCCATGGAATTATTCAATCAAGCCAATCATATTCTCCCTTAAGAACCAGGGAGCACCTCACCCTTTTGCTACTACAAAGCCTGCCTCCCATTGCCTCTGGTTGTTCATTCTAATCCCAAATTCAACCACTATGTGTGGCTTTCTGTGGAATACAGTGCCCTCACCCCATGGGCAGGGAGCATATGTAACCAATAAACAGCCGCTGATTTCACCTTTCCGGTAACCAGTGCTGTGTGTTTGGCCATCCCCATAATCCAAGGGCAGGAAACCATTCCTCATCAGAGGAGTGAATAGGAGGTGATTAAACCTTGGCCACTCTCATCATTCAAAATTCAGGATTAACTAATTGTGAATCTCTTTTATAGTTATTTTAAATGGACTATCATAATTTCCTTTGAATTTCTTTTGAATTTTTCTTAGTGCTTTCTAATCTTCCCTCTGTTTTAAAGTATTCATTCACTTAACAAATCTTTCTCAGCAACTTCTTTAAACTAGATGCTTTTCAAAGAGTAGTGAATGAAAAAAACAAAAATCATGTCCTTAGAGAGTTTATATACAGGCAAACAATAACGACAAGAACAAATACGTAAACACATAGTGTGTGAGATAACAATGAGTGCTTTAGAGAAGGGAAGTATCAACCGCAGAGGAGGTAGCTGCAATTTTAGCAGAGAAGCGTTAGAGGCCTGACATGGCAAAGGTGAAGGAAAGAACCACATGGACATCTGAGGAAAAAGAATTCTAATCAGATGATATAGCAAGTATGAAGGCCTGCAAGTGAAAGCACACCAGATTTTTATTTCGAGTACCTTAAATTACTAGATAAATTCTTCATTTTTTCTGCGTTAGATCTTCCTATACAATTTTTTCTTACTATTGTTATATGTGCATTTTTTTTTTCCTTGAGGTATTTGGATGGGTTCTTGACATGACAAAAAAATTGTCAAGGCTAGAGAAATATGTTTCAGAGAAAATTCCTTAACCCTTTTCTCCTTCTTGCAACCTCTCAAGAGGCAAATGTGTTTTCCAGTCAGGTATCTTAACATATATTATATGCTCTCTCATGGCTATTTGATCAGTGAATGAACAGACCATAATTGAGTTAACAAATAACTCCTTATTTATGCACAGTTACTTAAGACAACATAATATAAAATGTATAGACTTAGAGATTCGTTTCTCTAGTATTCTTCAGAGTCGTTTACTTTACCATGCTCCTTCTCTGATACAGAGAGGGTATGTGAAAGACTGATTTCAGTTGCAGTTAAGTTTAGCATTTTGATCCTAGAATCTGTCCTCAATGTGATCTGATTATCTCTGAATAAACTAAGTATTTGATTTTTTTTTTTTGATTATTGATCATTTTATTTTTGCTTTCCTACTTTACTGCTGAAACCCTAGGTAGTCGAAATTACCCAAAGTACAAATTTGATTTCCTCTGTAGGGGTGGGACCCTTTCCCACAAATCGAAAGATTGCTGAAAGATAAACTCTCAATTAAGGCAGATTAATAAGAGAAAGGTTCATTTACCATGCACATGGGGAGAATCACAGAGTGATTATCCAATGTCCCAATAACGTTTAGATATTTTTATACCTGTCCTTTTGGAGGCAAGGAGGAGATGAGGAGTAAAGGTTGATATTCTGTTTAGGGGGAACAATAGTGTCAGGGAGGACAAATGGATGGGGAAACAGATTTACTTGTGAATGATTCTCTTTGAAAATTAAATTAACCAGAGCAAATTAAATTAACCTGAGAAATAGGTATTATATTTAAATGATTTGGGCCAAGTCTGGTTGCATTCTTTTTTTTTTTAAGTGTACAATTAAATGATTATTAGTGAATTTACCAAGATGTACAGTTAATCACATAAAGCAGTTCTAGAGGATTTCCTTCCCCCTATCGAGACATCTAATTCCCTTCCTCAACTACTTTTCAAGCATGCCCTTCCCCTCCACAGTGCCCACCATATCACTCAGACATGCCTTCCTGCAATATATTGAGATAACAGGGAGAGGAAGGGAAATCAATTATCCCTGTGATCTTTTGATCAGCCACTCTGGTTTATGCAGAC